>NJDD01007824.1:26920-51291 GCA_002245505.1 Calephelis nemesis | reverse complement strand
GCACAAATATCTTCACTCCCGCATCTTGGTTCACCGTACAACTAGGACACCTACGATTAAATTAAACCTATCGTCAACCGGATACTTATCCAATCCCGTGCAACGTTGTTTCTTTTAATTAAACTCTTAAAAAAACATATTTTTACTACAAAAGGTGGAACTTTATAAAAATATGATACCACATTGGAATCACGACGTATTATTGAATTCGTAGTACCTAGTTTTTGTGTAGTTTATCAATTTCACTTAAGCTTCACTATATGTTAACAAATATTGAGACTAATGCGACCAAATATATGAATAAATTAATGTTAATATTTAGATTAATCGACACTATTTATTATGGAATATTATAACAAATCCATATAAATATTTGAAATAGTTAGAATTACATAATACACTAGCTACATTGATCTAATCTTTAAAGTTTAATCTTCTTTAGCGGCATCAGGACACGTGACCTTATTCGTAAGACAAAAATTCGTAAGTCTTGCGCGTACAAGTCGGCGAAGGGCGCTTGCGCAAATGTTCGTGTTGTCATGTTTGTGTACGATAGCGCAATAAATTAATTTTGTATTATACCACATAAATGATAGTACTTTCATACTAATAATTAAAGCAATTCGTGCAAAATTATTCCCTAATCATTCTAAAATATTAAAAATGCACAACGTTAATATTCAAGTATTTACTTCTGCCGACACTCGCAGAAAGCAACCCGTCGGTTTTTTGTGTGATGAGACAGTGAATAAGTACACTCTCTTGATGGTAAGGAATAATCGTGGTCTGTAGGTTACTCTTGAATCTCGATTTATGCAATATTGGAAATTGATATTGGATATGTTGTTTTAGATATTCTTTAATAAAATGCTGGCGAGTTGTTCAAATTTTGTTACTAATAAACAATAAAGTGAAAAAAGGAATCGTTGAATTTTTTTGGAACTTGATGTCACTTATCTGCTCGCACTGTGTTCAGGAGTGACTACAGTGATATATCCGATCCGAATTTCCTATTTGCATGAAATTAAGCTTCTAGAGTAATCCTACTGTAGACATCTTAGATGCTGTAGCTGTGTCGGTATTGAACTGTCCGTCAAAATCAGTATTGTCCTCCGGACCGGATGGCGCAGTCATTATGGCAACACCTTAATGATAACATAAAACATAAGAGTTTCTCAGTGCATTGACTCAACTCAAGCAGGAAAGGCCTATCATAAAATGTATGATTGAAAGCTTAAAAAAGAAAGATTAAAGCCACGATGATTTAATCATCGTGGCTTTAATCCAATGATTGCGGTTTGGTTATGGAACAAAGCCGACTGCTCACGTTCTATGATATATTGATGACTATTTTTAGAGTGGGAAGAAAAACTGCCACCGTTATAACCGGTATTCTTGGAGGAATTTTTGGATTACTCAAGAGCTTTTCCAACTGGTATATATTTTACTTACTTATGGAGTTTTTAGAAGCTGCTCTGGGTGATATATGTTCTCCACTATATGTGCTAAGTGAGTAACACATTTTTCATCAAATCGAAATATTAATTTTGCAACTTCCCACCAAATATGTGTATTGTAATAAATATGTAATAAACATATCGCAACTAAACAGGAAAGGCGGTGCGTAGTAAATGGATTGGAGTTACCCAAAGGCAAAGACCCCAAATATAACCAGATCTTATACTTAAACATTACAAACAAACAGTAATAAATACCTATATATAATTGACAATAAAACATTAACTATCTTAGAATTAAAAATGTTCAATGAACCCCCAATGAAACATGTACAAAAATTATCTCGGTTATGTCAAATTTAAAAAAAAAATCCGCGTCGAAATAGGTGTTTCCGTTCAAAAGGTATGATGCCATTCAACATACAGAAAGGAATATGAAAAAACTTTAAACCTTTCGTTTTCCGTCGGGGGTTAATAAAACCCTTCATTTTGTGTCGGGTGTTGAAACAACGCATCAAAATTGTTTAAGACCTGCTACGCCACAGACAAACATACATACACTAACAAATAAGTCCAACTTACAACACCTTTTTTATGTGATTTAAAAGAACTGTAAATATTACGAAACATACCGCAGCTCTCAAATAACGATACTTCAGAAAATGTTAACATATTTAGTTAAGACGAATCGAATGAATCCAACCTCGATGATTTTAATAGTAGGCATTCCATGGTTAAGTCTCTCATCTTCGAGATGATCATCTAATGATGAAGATTAGACCAGCACATGCTATTGTTTTAACTGTAAGGTCTCACAAATTTGCTTAAAAGTAAAATAAATACCTGCAATATGTTCAACCAATATCCATTCCGATACTTACAAATGAGCTGATGACTTTCAACGCCTGAATAGATCTCATTCATCTCAGTTTTTAAGGTTGTTCTTTAGATGAACTGCAAAGTTAAAAAAGTAAAAAAGAAAAACCTTAAAAAGAACTTTGAAAGAATACTGTAACTTTTAAATTTAGAGTTCAATCTTCAGGTCTTTGTTATCAAGTCCATGTTATCAGGAAATACTACTCTGTCAAGAAAGTACCGGGATAAGATTAATAATTCACAAACCTAAGACTGTAACCCATCAGAAAATATGAACTGTTCTTATTACAACTGATGGCAAACATTTTCTGGATAAGAATAATGGTTGCCTATAATAGACAACAAAGATGGTAATGATATATTGCATAATAAACGATAAACTACTCGTACTTGTGTGAGTTTACCGGCTATATAAAACATGACGACAGATGTAGCCTTTTTTTGCGAGTTCCGAAATTTTTTATGTCAGAGTTACTATTTTATACAGATTCTGTAGAATTAGCAGAATAGAGATTTGTTCTATATTTGCTTTAATGGATTTCTGCAAATTAATGCCTAATATTATAAAATATCACACTATAATTGGCTTACGAGCACGATGATAATATAGTACCAATAATGCTAAACAAATATTATGTGTTGTAACTTATTTCACCTATACCTCGATGTAAAATTAAGCCTATTTTGCAGCTATAGAATTTGTCCCTGTAAAAACAAGAACTTTGTTTGCACTTCTGGGTCAGTTAGGATTCCCCTTAGGGAGGATGATGCTAGCTTTAGTTGCATGGCAAGTACCACATATGAGGTGGCTTTTAAGATCTATTTATAGCCCTGCACTTTTTTTCATTTTTTATTCATTTTTGTTGGATGAAAGTCCAAGATGGCTTTTAACTAAGGGTCGAAAAGAATCAGCCGTTGCTGTTCTCCAAAAAATAGCAAAAATGAACAAAACCACACTTGATGTAAATGATTTAAATAAATTGACCTTGGAAGTAGAAGAAAAAGAAGCAAACGTTGGTCTTCAGCGTACATTGCAATCAAGAGTGTTGAGAAACAGATTATTTGTTTGCATTATATGGTGGATTACTGCAACATTTGTCAGCTATGGACTTCGAATTAACTCTGTATCTCTAAACGGTAACAAGTATTTGAATTTTGCTCTTTTGACACTCCCTGAGATACCAGCTACATTGGCTTCTTGGTACATCCTAACACGTTATAGAAGAAAGAAACCATTGATATCTTGTTTTCTATTTGGAGCAATTTTATGTTCAAGTCAACCATTCATGCCTTCAGGTTAGTGTAGTAGTATTTTTTGTAAACCAATATTCCTACTTTTGTGAATTTAGTACGAGTTCTAGTTGACAATGTAAACGTATTTAATTTAGTTTATTAAATTAGTAGCAATCAAGTTTAAAAAGTACAGACATTAATACGAAATAAAATAATTTTATAATAAATATAAATACCTAAAGAAAACCACAAGTATATTATTAAACTAGCCAGCTGCCTCGTTGGTTGGAGATTTATCATACAGTTTCCTATACTTCCCAGGAAGAGAAAAAAGCTTTGTGGATGATAATTAATTTAGACCTCTTCGCTAGCACCTAGACCAACGGGGCAGTTCGAGAGTTTATTAATAAATTAAATCAGTGTCTCGGTTTTTTATTGGCGTAGTTTGTCATGTGTCGAGTCATTAAAAAAACTTCTGAAAAATATTACGAGAAATAATTTAGGTTGCGACAAATCTGTGGACGTCTTCTTTAACGTCTTTTTTTTAAATATTTTTTTAAGTCATTTTGCCCCTTTCTGGGGCCGGCTAAGACCTTTAGGCCATGCTGCCATGTCTTCCGTATTAATTATTTCGTCATTAGTCACATGTCTTCCGTTAATTATTCTTACACAGTCATTAGTCACTATTTACAAAGTCACGTCAGGCTCTTGAGTAAAGCAGTGGTAACTTTACACAAGCACACTTTGGGAGATTTGGCGGCAGCGAGGAAATTCACGATACACTAATTTCTTCATGATTATTTCATTTGTGCACGTTCACTGAACAAAACTAAACTAATACCCACCTAAATAAACTAATTTCACTCAATATAAACACAAAATTCAATAATTATGAAAAAATACGACCATCTTCATTCACGATGGCGCCAAAACACCTTTTATTTTTTATATAGGTTAATTTCCCCTTTTTGGGGCCGGTTAAGACCTTTAGGCCAAGCTGCCATGTCTTTCGTATTAATTAATTCTTATACAGTCATTAGTCACATGTCTTCCGTATCAATTAATTCTTATACAGTCATTAGTCACTATTTACAAAGTCACGTCAGGGTCTTGAGTAAAGCGGTGGTCACTTTACACAAGTTCACTTTGAGAGATTTGGCGGTAGCGAGGAAGTTCACGATACACTAATTTCTTCACGATTATTTCATTTGTGCACTTTCACTGAACAAAATTAAACAAATTTCAACCTAAATTAACTAATTTTACTCATACTTTACACTAAATTTAATAATTGTGAAGAAATTACGACCATCTTCATTCAAGATGGCGCCAAAACTCCCCCATCTTTTTTTTTAATTAAAACCTTTTTAAACCTAAACCAAAAATGGCCAGTACGTTTGGTAATTATATGAAAATGTATCTATTTACAGATTTGCCGTGGCTTTCCAACCTGGTATTTATAGCGGGTCATGTAACTGCTTCTTTTTACTATACAATAGCGTATCTGTATACTTCAGAGTTGTTTCCAACATACAGCAGAAACTCTATGCAAGGTTTTTGTTCAGCGATTGGAAGAATCGGTTTTGTATTGGCACCACAAACGCCATTATTGGTAAGAATCTAAATAAATATTATTTTTAAATCCCCATGGCAGAAAAATGAGAAAGCTCAAGTTACAGGTAATTGTTGGCTGAGAGAAGTTAAAGCCCACGAAACAAACCCCCAGAGAGGCTTTTCTTATTTTCCTGCCCTGAATATATAACATTGGCCATTGAAAGAGCAGATTATTCTACGGAGGCGAAATAAATTGTACACGTGCAAGATTGTTTTTTTCGTTACTTCAACAGAGTAGATACCATAGTTACTACAACAATTTATGTTTTCGTGTATACCTAGACGTAAAAATTAGTCATATTTGTCACGTCATCACCATCATGTTTCGTGTTGGGGGGTATAGTAGCCTTTGGGCTTTCATAATGTCAAAGTAGAAAGCTCAACAAGCAGATGGACCTGATGATGAAATATGGCTAATACATCAAGCTCCTTGCGTAAATAAGTTAATAAATAAGTTTATTAGCGTTATGATGATAGTTCTTAAAATACCAAACAAAAAAGAAAAGTCAATTTGGCTACAAACAGCTAAGATTCACCGTTACTGCAGTAATAAAGCATGTGACAAATTATATCAATAACAACCTAAAATCCGTGGCAATATTAAATCTTAAGGCGACATTTAACAACCAACTGGCAAGCATATACAAAACACATCGTCGGTCGAATCACGAATAGGCGCAACTGTTTTCTTACAACTTTACAGGACAGCGAATTAAAGAAATTAGCGATGAGTTTCATGGCCATACAAAATTATTTTATAAGTTTAAACAGAATGTTAAGGTTCACTTTCAGAATAAATTTAACCCTGAATGTTCAGTTATTAAAATATTTCCACTTTATTATTATTAAATTAGGAGATATTATATTTTTTTGTCAAAAGATCCACTTACGCCTATTTGTGATGTTACCATTTCCTAACAATTGTCATTTAGGGCTGTAAAAATAAGCGTAAATTGAAACAAAAGTATCACAAGCAACCAAATCAAATACTTAATTTGATTTGGTTGTACTTGAAAATGTTTAATTAAAAAAATGTATGATCGATTAAATATAAACCACTAAAAATGATAAAATTTGTTGCCAAAACTACTTATCATATTGTGTTAAAGATTTAAAGAAGAGGACATGTTCTTGGTTTCTTATTATCGGTGTCTCTCCATTACACATTGACAAGAGGTCCTCATATTTCTCTTCGATGATTCTTTTGTCGCTGGGCGATTTGTGTTGGGAATCAATGTTGTTTCTAAAATGATTGAAATTTTGTCGTTTTACTGAAACAGATCGATACTCTTTTTCTAAGTGTATTGTTTTAAAATATAGAGTTCCGGGTATGCTTATTATTACTTTGAAATCCATCACGTTGGCCTATTTTACAGGTTCTCCTTTCTGATCGCCTTTACATAGCTGAAGAAGCTTGATTTTAAGAATTTTTTGTAAGAAGTTTTTAAAATTTAAAAAGTTATTGTAATTGTATTCCTTAACAGTCTAAGGAGTTTTGCGAGCTATTCTTATAAAAGGAACAAGCTGAGAAGGAACGAAAATATTTCCTGCTATCGACATGGCATAGGACACGGCGCAGTGTACGGAGTCTCCCTCACTCCGACCATAAGATGAACAAAAACACGCTTACTTATTTCTTCCACTGAATCGCAAAACATTATGAAGAACAGAGAAGCATAGAATCTACTACTGAATTTTTGTTTGGCCCTAGGCAGCCATCACAAAACAAGTAAACTTTCTTTACTCCTTGTGCATCATAACGAGATAAGAAATAAAAAGAGAGTTGTGCTTATTTCTGATGCGCCTCTTTTACTTATAGCCTCATGCTATAAATTGCATGTTCACTCCTTAAGTGTCCAGGTTATAGAAAGTAAAGGCGATTAAATTCATTTGCCTGAAGACATTCCTATACAATATAAAGGAAACTTTTGTTTCATACTCTTCCAAAAACATGGAATGAATTTTGCGCAATGTAAGATCACGGTGAAGATATTCTTTCGAGTTATCATTTCTGCAATAGTGTGACTCAATTATTGGAAATATTTTTAGATGTGCTTCGTTATCAGCCCATTTTTCAGCATCTTCAGTTAGTTACATAAGTCTGTCTCTCGTATCTAATACCACTGTAATTTTGAGCTTACTCTGAAGCAGAAGTGCGGTAAGATTTCTCACTAAAACATTTTTTGCATACTTTGTGCTTGTTGTTCTTCAAAGGCAGAACGAAATTTAAAGAAAAGTGACGTCGAGATTTTTAATGCAGTAGTTTGACTTGCAACAGGCTTTTTGTCTATGAATGTAACGATAATCTATCACTGCTATGTCAGAGTAACTATGCCTTAAAATACTAGGTGATTCATTTAAATTGTCTAGCATTACAGCAGTTTCATTTAACGTATCTAATTCTATTTCTTTACAGTCAGTGATCTTTGTAATCGCAGAATTGGAGTTTAGAGACTTTTTCTGAACTGAATAGTTGGAAAGAGGCTCAACGTCTGATGAAGAATCATCCATTTCTGTAGCTGAACAATGTTATAGTACATTTTCGTTCGTAAAACATTTTAATTTTCACACCAAACTCAAACTTTTTACCTTTTTGTCTGGGTTTCTTTGGCGCTTACGGCGTTCTTAGTGCCGTTTTTCCAAATTACTAACACATCCATTGTACTCGTAATTTCGGAATTGTACATGAAAACTGTGAATGAAAATGATAAATTCAACAAATTTTACCCATTTAGAGAACGATTACGTTACCTTTCGACATTTTACACCTCTAGGCGAGTGGTTTTTTCAGTAAACTTAATTTTAAATTGACGAATTCCTTTGAAACCTGTTACTAAAATCTGTAAAATATAGCTTGATATGAATGAAAGCTCGAATTTTGTTAGCAAGTTTTTACAAACAAATAAAAAAACGAGTTATTTATTTGCACAACCAAATAACACTTTAGATAACAAAGAAACGTTATTAAACTATATACTTACCAATTAGAACATAGAAATTCACTTATAAGCTTAGAGTTAGAAGTGCTGTTTTATTATTCTGAAATCTTATTTTTGCTGCAGATGCACAAACGTTCCGCATTACTCGTCGAAATCGCAAGTTTTTGTTTATCGCAAATAGACGTATCTGAATTTATGTCCACTTTTGACGGTTATAATTGTTATTACGAACAGTCGTAACTGCAGTCGTGTCTATTAGTGAAAAATAATTGAAGTATGAAACAGTAGTTTGGTCCCTTCGTAGCTTGGGATGCTGTCTCCTAGGATAGGAATTGAGATGAGTCCTCTCGTGACATGATAAAATGTGTATATGGCAATACCATGGTGTATAAAACTCAAAATATTCGACCAACGACATTATCACGAAAGTGACAAATAAAATCTATACTTCAAAATCTGAGATAACAAATTTACAAGACGATCACCTCTGTAGCTGTTGATTGTAATTTATAAGCTGAAATAAAACAACACATAAAACTGATGATAGGCAATATAGACATACACGAAATGTCGTTGATATTGTTCATATGTTAACATTTTTAAAACTCAGATGCGGTATTGGTCTGGCCTGCCGCCCATGTTGTTTGGATTGTTGTCACTCATCGCGGGATTGCTTACTTTTTACATGCCTGATGTTGGTGAAGACTCTTTACCAGATACAGTTCATCAAGCTGAAGTTGTAGGAAAACCAAATTATATGGAAGAACATCAAGAAACACTAGATAAACTATTATAACTTTGTTAATAAACTAAGAAGTTTAACTTAATTATTTTTGAAACTTTATTTCTTAACTCCAATATTTTGTTGACCTTCATTGTCAATTTAAATAACGCACCTGTAGGACTATTCATTATCTTTTTAGTGATGATCACTGGTAAAAGTGTTACTGTCAAATGACTTGTATTTGCTATCTCCAGTGACCAACAAATACAACGGAGATAGCAAATAAAACACACGTCATTTGAAGTTACACTTTTACCCAGTGATCATCACTAAAAAGATACGGAATAAGCCCCCTGATCGACATAGACTTTTTTTTTATAATATTGGAAGGCAAACAAGCAGACGGATTTCCTGATGGTAAGAAATTCACGTTGCCTAGAGACACCAAAGGTGGTAATGATGCGTTGCCAACCTGAGGCCAAGATGTAAGGCCTCGAGCAAAAGTCAGTTTACCGGCTACCTTACCCTCCATTCGGAACACGTCAACAGCAAGCATTGACGTTATGGCGGCAGGAATAGGTAAGGCGGTGGTACCAATCCGGGCTAATCGCTGCGAAACTCTACCACCTAGTAAGATGTCACGGTGTTAGTGACGGTGAGCCTATGCTCGCCTTTTACGAGCTGCCTGGCAGGAAGGCAGGTGGTCTATTTATTCTACAAAGTAGCCCGGACCAACACGGGGAAATTTTAGGAGTTTTTTTTCGTCATCATCATCCGGAAGACGTCCACTGCTGGACATAGGCCTACCCTAAAGAGTGCCACAAGTCACGATCACCAGCCGCTTGTAACCAGCGACTCTCCGCGATTTTGACCAGATCATCAGTCCACCGGGTGGGAGGTCGTCCAACACTGCGTCCTCCTTTCTTCAAGTCTACCCGTCTATATTGTCCTCTGGACCGGATTACACCGTCATTATGGTAGCACCTTAATCTATACTAATATTAAAGAGATAAGATTTGTTTATTTGTATTGAATTGAAAAAAAAGCAATTAAATTGCTTGTTTCATTTGAAAAATTGTAAGATGTAAAAAAAGTAAGCTATAAAATGTCTTTCATGGCATGGGCTGCGGGAAATATTAATGATAGGAGAAAAATAATCTAGTATTAGTCTCTATAAAAACTTCGTGACAGCATATATTTAAGTATTATAGGTACGGCAATATATCTACGTTAATAGTTTTAAAAATATTGAAAATAGTGTTCATATTCGGCCCTTTTTATTCATACCTTCATATTTATCCTTATTCAAATAAACCATTTCATATGCACGACTGTTTTATCGCCTTAAGTTGTATTACTTTTTGTATTATTTAAATCAAACATTTAATTCAAAAAGTTTTACGAAATTAAAAATTACATTCATAACTAAATACGAGTACATACCTACTACACAATACACACACACTCGAAAATTATCAGACGCGATGAGAACGCGGTGTGCGGCAACACCACGTGAGAATATATCACGCTAGCGACCTGACCCAGCTTCGCTTGGAAAATAGTACTTATCTATAGTCATAATAAATCTGTAGAAGATTGCATTCCGTACATTGGAGATATTAAAAAAATAGGCCAAGACGACTTAAATAGGCAGTGTAACACATTCTTAGCATTTTTAGGTTTTTTTGGCTGTCTCTCTATATCCCGACTGCGATTCACGTCGAATATACATAACTGATTAGCTACTTTATGTTCCAAGGAAGGTCATGGGCTACTTTATTCCACGCTTACTAAAGAAGTTCTTGAGGGAGTGGGAGTGATTTGAAATTTGACATAATAAATAACATAATGAGCGCCATCATCTTTACTATCGTCGAAAATGGTGAAATGTAATGATTCCACACAATCCGTCCCACAGATCCCACAGATCTTCCGTTCCAATTCAATAGGTTACATTTCCAATTTAGCTTAGTTTTTCTATGATCATTAGCCATTCTTTAATGGCCAACGTATACGATTTTACGACAAACTTTCTAATTCTATGAAAGATCTGGCAATAAATAAATTAAAAAAGGAGTGTGCGCGATTCACACACGATAGAAGTGAAACTTCAGTAAATCGACTAAAGAATGAGATGAATATATATTTGTGTCTCTTACCTGTCGTTTTTCCGTTGCACCCGTTTTAAAATCACAGCGGTTCCAAAGAAGTTTCACTTCAAAAAAAGTGTCAAAGTGAAATTGAATAAAAAAGGATACTATACCACTGCTGAATATCTAGCTATCGGATAAGAGTGCTTGGGATTAATTGCTCGTCATACCAATCTCTTACTATTAATAATGTATGATGTAATACTAATAAATATGTATAGAATAAGGAAAAAAAGACAAGCCCGCTGAGTTTCTTGCCGGATCTTCTCAGTGTGTGACCGCGTTCCGATCCGGTGGTAGTTTTTAGTATTATTTAGACTCGTCACAAGTGCCTCTTGTAAGATGAATGTGAATAAAAATATTTTCTATTCCATTCTATTCTATCATTAACAAAGCGATCATAACATTAACATAACCAGACGAAAATTCAGATCGTTAACACCAAATGTATTATTTGTTTAAAAGGATAGAGAAAAGAAACTGATACTGATTAGGTTGAAGTTAAGGCAGGAAGGCAGATGGTCTATTCTGCAACGGAGAATACAACGGAAATATTTTAAATTTACAACAGTGTGTCAAATTCCGGCTTTCTGTTTTGAAAACTGTACTAAGTTACATAAAACCTTTCACGTCCCTTTTGAAGGGGGGTTTGTTATTAGAAAACTTTAGAACACGTATATCGTATATCTCGCGTGTATATTTTTTTATTAGTAAGGCAGATGGTATTTTAGTAATTAAACTAATAAATAACAGCTTAAACGTTTTAAAGGAATAATCCTTCACTTCAAATGCTATTTTTAAAATTAAATCTGAACTTGTACAATAGTTATCTAATTAGATTAATTAGTAGTAGAAATAATTAATAGTTAGATTTGTCAAAAGTGCGACGTAATATTGTTGTAACGTGAGAAATTATGCACGTTTTATAACTGAGCTGAGTTTATTGGTAAAGAAACTCCGTAAGCTTTGTGTAGATTATACATCACAACAGGACAGGACAATTATTATTGACATATTGTTTCGCAATTTAATTCAAGCCATAAGTTTTGTAGTTTAGAAAATACAGACATTACACTTTCAGTATCTACTTACCGAATTAACTGTCATAACTTGAAACTCGAAATGTGTAGAAACATTTCAACGTATAGGTCAGTATGTAAGTATGTGGCCAAAAAGATACATATAACTATGTAGTTATGGTATAACATGTAGTTATCTCCAAAAATTTAAATTACAACGAAATTATTATTCTGATTTTTTTGTACATGATACAATTTTCTAAGTTGTATTTATTAAACTGCTTTGTATGATACTCGTAAATAGTTACTGTGAGAAATTAGACGCATAGAGATTTATTTTATTAATAAAATTATTTTTACCTGCGTAAGGCCTTAGAAAATGGTTACTAAGAAAGAAAACTTAGATGACATTTTAAATAAATTCAAACTAAATCAAAGATATCATATTCAGTTGTTCTTATTAATATTTTTCGGCTATATGACGAATACTATGCATAACGCAAATTTCATTTTTGCATTTGAAGAAGTGAAGTACAGGTAACTCATAGTTTTTTTTATCATTAGCATTTTGTGGAAATCCGTTTTTTGCTTTCTATGATATTATACTTAATTTATTGCTTCATGTTAGACTTAAAATAACAGTTATAATAATTTAAGTCCTCATTTTTTATTTTTATGTCAAGTAAATATAAGTAATCTCATTAGAATGTGTCTTTCTGAAATTTGATCGAAAAAGAATAATACACGTTGTATAAATTCGACGTCCGGTGCTGAGCTGGTTGGAATATTATCGGACCCGGGTAGCGCACCTTACAACCGCGATTGTGACCGCATTTATTATAGGTATGAATTACACATTTTAGTGTACGATCAAGACACGGACGTCATAGTTATTAATAACTAGCTGACCCGGCGAACTTCGTACCGCCTTAGTGTAGCAATGATAGAATGATAGAAGAATAGTAGAAACTACTTTATTTTGTATAGCTGATCTATCTTACGTATGGGTACCTATTCAATTTGAACTGCAAAATTAAACGTATATTTTTCAATATTTCTGAGAAATTTTCTTAATATTTTTTTTGTAAAAACCTTTTCCTAATAATGACAAATACAACAAAAAAAGAATTAGTGAAATCGGTCCAGCCATTCATGCCTGATGCCGTGACCAAGAAAAACGGGTTTAATTTTTATATATAATAATAATTGACGAAAGACTAAACGCCAAAATGCAATCAATGTAATTGATGTATTTTTCATGTTTGTATGATACATAAGAGGTAGCTATATGTTTATTAAACAAACAAACAAACAAGAAAACGGGACTGAAAAACAATAATTTTAATATTTTCTGGATTCATGACTCTGAAAAATCGCAACCTCTTTCACTTCACACACACTAAATCAAATATGTAAAAAATGTCATATACCAATCAATGTTATCGTTGTAGACCACTTGGATATACCAAGATTAAATAAGAATAGTCCAAAAAATCCTTAAAAAAAAATTGCACGAATTGCTTTAATTATCAATATGAAAGTACTATTATTTATGCACAAATATTATTTTCGGCAACAAATTACACCGTTATTTTGTCCAAATCATAATTTGTACTCTCGAAATTACAGATAGAGCAAATCTCAGTGACAAAATAACTTAAAATGAGGAATGTGGAAAATACAGGTCATCTTAGATATGCCTTACGCCAAACCCCCTTTCGGATAGACAGAGAATCTTCAGTGTCAAGTGAACGAAGTTCTCCAGTTCGGCTAGTGCTACTAATTTGATTTTTAGTTTACAAAAAAATATAAAGGACCCTAAGGTTAGACATGAAGAACAAGCGGATTAATAGATGGATGATAAAAAATGTAGAAACTTAAATAGATAGACACATATACATATCGAATAGATCGAATCCAAATGCTTGCCCAGACTGGTAATCAAACTTGACACGTGTGAATATTCAGTGACGTTAACGGTGTAACTCCTCTACGTATTCCTCAAGATAGTCAAAAGTCGTTAAATTGAGAGCTACTTTAAAAATTTCAGATGTGTTACTCAGAATATCAGTCAAACGTATTGTACTTTGAAGTCAAACGAATCCTGTAACGAATGGATTTATGAAAATCAAGATAGTTTTGTAGCTGAAGTAAGTTTTTATTGTTATTTATTTCCTCCCACTTATCTATATTAAACTATTTAGTTGCACCTAATCGTAAAAAAAAAGAAGCGAAAAGAGACACTGCTAAAGCATTGCAAGAGTTATCCTCCAAAGCCAAACACGATATAGGGTTGGCGACAAAAAAATTGAATAATGAAGAACATTTTTAAAAATAATTAAAAATATTCTGTGCAGCAATTTTTAAGAAACTCACTTAAATATGATTTCGAGTATACGAAATTTATTACAAAATATATTTCGTTCCATTATCAGCTTGGTGTAAGTCGATGTAGGATCGGATCTTCTACTATTATTTAAAAGTACGGTATATAACCCTTCGACATTGCAAAAAGCTTCATTTTGCTTACTCTCTAGGTTATACTGGCACGGGACGGAGATGCTACTACCAAAGAAATTAAAATATCAGCGGTAGGTATATAGTTTGTTCGCAATGGAATTATCTTTTTAAAAATATTATTTACAGGAAAAAACTGTATTGCAAAATACTCTCCAAAACGTCTAATACCTGCAAAAGTTGTTTTTTATCTTTTTAGTTGTATTATTTGAATTTAATATACAACACATACACAGTTTGATTTTGGCGCTTAATCCGTCTTATTTATAAAGATAAACTAAAGTAGCTGTAAAATTAACTTTATCTTATAGTTTGTATCACATTGTAATAAAGACTGTAATAACAGGTTGAACTTTCGGGTAATTTACTCCGTATTTATTAATAAGGCGGAATAGGTTTAGACTTGGAACTCACCTCCATTGCAAGCTTTGGATCAAATTCAACATATTGCAGTGCCTTTAAAGTAGGTATTTAGGACTATCGGATAGAATATTTTTGAAAATTAGATCGACTTATATTATCATAAAAATATTTGCTTACAAGAGTTTTAAGTAATGATTGCTTTTAAGGTATCTCGGTATGGTGGTTAATCTAAAAATTATATCAATACTCCTATTGTTGCACAAAACATTCTTGTTCTAGTTTGACCTTGCATGTCAAGACTGGAAGAGGACAATGGTGGGAACTGTTCATGGCTTTGGCTACATGTGTGGTCTTTTACTTGTAGGACCAATATCAGACAGGTAAAATAACATGATTGATAACAAAAGTTACACAATTAGCAAAATAATTTTCCATTTTAGTTAATTACAAATCGTAATAATTCAAATAAAATCAAATTTCAAATTTTTTATTTGACGTAGGTACTATATCGTACTCTTATCATCTTGACATTATACAGACTTAGATAGAAAATAATTACAATATAGGTACTTAATGTTATACATAGTAGTCACTAAATACGTAAAAATTTGTAAGTTGACGATTCCATTAAATATTTAACAAATAATTGCACATATGATTTCTAAATAATTGCTACAAAATGGCCAATGTAAATACAATTACAATTCATTAAAATAAAGTCGTAATTCTTTATGGACAGCTACTTTACTCTTTGGTCATAATAATTGTGACATGAATGCCACGTCAAAATAATTAAATCCTTTCTCATTTTTACACCAACACTATCTTTAAATTCCAGTCTTTCTTGGATTACGCTATTGCGAATGCGGTCAGCTAGTGTCATGCCACAGACATTTTTTTTGGCTACTTTAATGCCATTTTGGACATGCCTTACTCACACTTCCATAAAGTAATGCTGTGATTAGCACAGAATTATACAATGTGAGCCTAAAACTCTGACTTATAACCGTCTTAAGCTTCCTACGACATTTCGTCAGACATCTTTAGACCATTTTCCTTTTAAATTTTGATTTTAAAATGATTAAACTGATAGCACTAAAGTTGGTGTAGTCAATGTGTAAACCCTTGCCGTCATGCAAGGGCAAAACAGTATGACTTTAGTTTTCACGTAATCTGCTGGTTCTCCAACACTTATTACAAACCTAGAAAGAGTTCTGAGCGGTAGAGGAACCAAGTTTGCTCAACTCAACAATAACCATATTTACACACCCCAATTTCGCCACATACTCTTGAACACGGATTCTACTTCTTCCATAGTAGTATCATCAGATGATTCCACTATTTCTGGGTCATTTGAATAATCAGTCCTAGCGGGAGCATCCAAGATACATTCTTCCTACCGTTTTTAACATATCATCTGTGCTTGTAAGAAAAGGAGGAACACTCGTTGACTTAATTTTATTCATTTTCGATGTTTTTCGAGCCCGAGACTTTTTCTTATTTTGTAAATTCTTAAAATTGAAATTTTTGAGTAAAACCGTGCTGGTGTATCCATAATATGTTAAATAATACGCCTACTTTGCTTTGGCCATATGTAAAACATCCCGTACAGATTCCCAGAACTTTTACCAATTTTGACACTATATCACAAAGCCATTTCGCTACTACTGTTAAGAGAGAGAAAAAAGAGAGGTTAGTAGCATAACTACCTTTCCGATAAGTCTCTATTAGTTTTCTCACATACACTCACACATTTAGTTTTCTCTTCCGTCCCACCTCTCATATTCCACATGCCTATTTGTATTTCCCTTTCCTCGTCATACCCACTCGAGCTTGGAATGACGGGTGACGACTGCCATCCTTGCATCTGCCTCTTACATTATAACGACGAGGGCGGATGGTACGAGTCACCTCTAGAGAACGTCCAATGCCTTTTTGCGGGGTCAAAATTGCAGTCCATTAGACTGCCAGGCATCGCGGTGAGCACGATTGAATGATCACCATTAAATACGTCAACAGCCAAACCGTAATCATTTCACACAAGTCGAAAGTTTGTTAGCACATTAGCATAACAATAAATACTTGAAATGTTAGCTTAAAAAATCATTGGTTTTTGCCGTATAATAACCTACAATAAAAGACTTAAAATATTATATGATTTATTTTTAGACTCGGAAGAAAAACAGCTAGCATCGTAACTGGTACACTAGGTGGAGTTTTGGGCGTACTCAAGAGTTTTTCTAATTGGTATATCTTTTATCTGGCGATAGAATTTCTGGAAGCTGCGATTGGTGATTTAGCTTCACCAATGTTTATATTATGTGAGTATTATATTTTGCCTTGTTAAAACCATGAAATGCATAAAATATTTTAAATGTTTTTTTGTCAGCAGATCACTAAAAAACAGAAATGAGACAAAAGGTAGTAGTAATACCTTAAACTGTTGTGATACACCTTTACCGAAAAGATATCAGATACTCGCTTTCTTACTTGAAAATAATGTTGCATAATTAAGCAGTATTTTACAGTAAATACTGTAAACTCTCAATTTTTAACCCATTAAACATGAACAATACAACTTTATGACCACTCTTTTAAATCTATTTTTTTACTGAGGGTGGTGTTTTTCACTTACCATCACGTTATAAACATTTATATCCTTTTCTTTGAATTGAAATAGTTTGGTTTCTTAGATTTATTTATTAAGTTTTTTTTTATTTTATTAAGGAATAAGCATTTTTTTTTACAATTCCCATCTTCAAAGACTTCAATAGCGCAATTTATTCTTTCCTACGTAATTTGCTACTATTTCTCTCTTACAATATACACAGTCCTTAGATACATCTAAAAGACTTTATATTTCAGTGTATATAAAAGGTATTTAGACGATACATTGTTAAATCGGTTTGTATATTGAGTTGCTTACTCAATAATATACCGAACAAATATCTGGAAAATGAAATTTATGCCTATTTACAAAATTTAATCGTTTTTCGAACTGTAACGCACGTAATGAAATTCTAGAAAAGAAAATATTTTTCTGACATTATTGCCGCCATGGACTTGGAGCTAGATCGTAAATAATGACCATAACAATCTGTTATTTTTTGTTCCGTCTTCGGTGCTTGATTAGTGTCTGAATTTCCAATTCAGTTCAAGTTTTAAAGTCATTTTGTTATGTAATTAAAGACGAGGCCATATGACTCGCAGTATGAAAAAGTCCTCCAGATGGCAACGTATAGCCAAACTTCTAAAGCAATACTTAATTATTAAAATTTTAATAAAATAACACATTAAATGTTAACATAAAAGTTAGTTACATAAAATCACAATAGATAACACTGACTGACTTAAGAACTGGCTGTAATTATTTTTTGCATATGGTGTATGAGATTGAAATTTTTGGATTGTTTGTTAAAGCCCGGTGAAGTTGTAAAAACCTCGCAGTTAGCAACAAATCAGTCATTCAAAAAAAGAGGTCTGTTTATATAGCCCGCTGAAGTTGTAAAAACAAATTAGCCATTTAAAAAAATATTGTTTATAGCCCGGTGAAGTTGTAAAACCTCGCGGTTAGCAACAAGTTAGACTTAAAAAAAAAGGATTCGCTAAATCTTTTTCAGCATAAGTAGTTTACACTTTACTCAACTGGTCCAAATCAAATAAATTACAACGGCAATAACATTATGGCGGCAGGAATACAAACCAATCCAATTGATCAAGGTGGTAGAGTTTCGCAGTGACTCACCCGGATTGGTACCACCGCCTTACCTATTCCTGCCGCCATAACGTCATGACGTGTTCTGGTTTAGAGGGTAAGGTAGCTGGTAAACTTACTTTTGCTCAAGGCCTAACATCCCGGCCTCAGGTGGGCAACGAACCATTACCACCTTTGGTGTCTCTAGGCGGTGTGAATTCCTTACCATCAGGAAATCCGTCTGCTTATTTGCCTTCCAATATCATAAAAAAATGGGTTGTCTTAACAATTTATTCTCTCGTAATGTAAGGATTTTTTGGCAATGTTGTAAGTAGGTAGTAATATACTATAAATTGGAATATTGCCTTTTTTCAGCCGTTGAGTTTGTCCCAACAGAAAAAAGAACATTGTTTATACTGCTAGGTCAAGTAGGTTTCGCTTTGGGGAGGATAGTTCTTTCTCTGGTAGCATGGCAAGTATCTCATATGAGGACATTACTACAAACTCTATTATGGTCCTGCATGTCTTTGTATACTTTACATATTCTTGTTGGACGAAAGCCCAAGATGGCTTTTAACTAAAGGGCAAAAAGAATCAGCCATTGCTGTTCTAGAAAAAATGGCAAAAGTTAACAAAACAACACTAGATGTGAATGATTTGGATAAATTGACTTTAGAAGTAGAGGAAGAAGAAGCAAACGTTGGATTACAACGTACATTACAGTCATGGCTGTTGATAAAAAGATTATTCGTTTGTATTATTTGGTGGGTTACTGCAACATTTGTCAGTTATGGTCTAAGAATCAATTCTGTATCTCTACACGGCAGTAAGCATTTGAATTTTCTTCTTCTGGCCTTGCCTGAGATACCAGGGGCTTTGGTATCTGTGTTGATCATGAAACGTTTCAATAGAAAGAGGCCATTTATATTTTGTTTTTTCACGGGAGCAGCTTTCTGTTTAATTCAACCACTCATGCCCTCAGGTCAGTTTAAATTTGTATGTTTATTTTAAATCTAATTTATAAAGATCAAGGTATTTTAGTCAATGATACTGATATTTAATTAAAACGCATGACTAGCAATGTGAATATCTATGTTCATACCATTTTCTTATAAACGGACACGTGAGTCACCGACGAAGTCAGACGCTTGATACTCACGCTTCCATTATATTATGAAATATGGAAGGAGGGAGAGTTAGCCGTCAGGACTTTCAGACATCTCGAAACGGAAGAGCAATTCTCGTGATTGAAATATGTAGCCTAGGTATGCGTTACAGTCCTATGGCTGGTGTTTTAATGAGTCAGTCAGCCGACTATTCTACCACCCAGTCGGAACATAATATTATCATTACAACGGCGTACCAGGTCAAGTTGTAGCACAGCACAGCAGTCTTACACCAGTGGTATTTTAGGTATTATTGAATTTATTCTGTGGTTGCTCCTTACATGGTGCCAGGCAGAAAGGCAAATGATATTTTTTACGCAAGTAATGTAATTTTCTTTGAATAAAGATAAAACTGTAACTGTAAAAAGCCCTACCTGTCATCGTAATGTCTGATGACCAGACAAACACACACACACACACACACACACACGCACACACACACACACACACACACACACACACACATACACATGTTAAACTTATAACACCTATAACACTTATAACACGGGAGCTAAAAAAGATTGCAATTTAAAAAAAATTAAACAACCCCTTCTTTGTTTTAGATTTTAGACAGACCTTTACAAATACAGATTTATTCTTTATTTGTGATTTTTTTGTGCTGTGGCAGACAGTCAGATACCCACACTCACCGCCACGTGAAATAAGTTTTTGATTATTGTTTGAAAGCTGAAGTCTTAACCTCATCTTGATCAGATGGTTCATGTAAACATGCAATGTAGTTAAACATTGCAGGTAGATTTCTTCAGAAATGTGTTGATTTTAGCGGCATTATAAGTACTAAACCGATTTGCGGTACTTTCTTATTTAACTTCTCAATTTCCAGATTTGCCATGGCTGTCCAACTTCATATTTGTAGCTGGCCATGTTGTAGCTACGTTTTACTTTGTAATAGCATACCTGTACACATCGGAGCTATTTCCAACGTGCAGTAGAAACTCCATGCATGCATTTTGTTCATCCGCCGGGAGAATTGGCTTTATGTTGGCGCCACAAACGCCATTATTGGTAACATATAATTTTATTTTTAAATAATGTATAGTAAAATTTCAATGAAGTTACATTTTATTTTCCATGATGCCGAACAAGCGACAGATTTCATGATGGAATGATATGCGTAGCCTTTTTTATGTGAGAGGTCAGCGAACAAGCGCACGGCTGACGGTAAGCCATTGATGTTACCACCTGTAACATCGATGGTGATGGTGTGGCCGATCCCTAACCGGACAAGTTGCTACACAGGACTCTACTACCAGTGATCTTGTTAATGATTATCTATATTTTAATCAGTACTCGACTCGTAGGAGATGTCTGGCAAAGAGGCAAATGGTCTATTCTACACAGGGAAATTTCCAAGCCTCAAGTAACTAACCTAGTCAGCTAACTTTATAAACCGGCAAGGTTTATAGCAACGTTGTAAGAATAAGATTATTTAACAATCCAGATGAAACTTCATGCTATTAAAAGCCAACCAACCTAATCTTATTTACGTTGCGAGTTAAATAATACAGCATTACATTTATCTGATTCATCCTTTACATACTTTGGTTGTGGTATCCCATAGATCTTACACTACCACAAAAATAGAAACGTATTAATAATAACAATACACCTCAAACTATATCTATCCAACTACTTACAAGAAAACCTCAGCATCAGTTGCAACACCTTATAAAATATGTTTTACGTTGTTATTTTTTCGATTCATATCTTATCGCCCCTTTGGTTTTGTCCTAATATGCCATCACAGGTTCTACCCCTAAACTATAATTGGCACACTATGTAATGGCTATTAATATTTTGCTCTTTTGTTGTTAACCTATTAATAATTCAACTTAATTTTTTGTTACATATTTTTATTATTTCAGGTCCTTAATTTCTATTTGCTTAAATTTAGAATACCAAACCAGGGGAACAGTCATGCATAAAAGCATTGCATGCATAGACGATTGCATGCAGTCATGTTCTAACCTGTTTTTAGACCGCTTGTTGCTTCTCCGGTATTAACTTTATTCCTAAGTTTCAAATTCACTGTTTATGGTTTGGTAGTTTAATATGCCTTTTTAATACGGGGAAATATTTTTAAAGATATATTCTTGACGTTTAGGAAAAAATATGTCTGGAAAAGCGGAAAAAAAGAGTTCATCTATTTGTTCAAAAAAAGGGGGTATAGGATCAATGTGCTCATTCTACAACCTCTAGGACAGCTTACCGCTTGCGCAGATTCGACGTCTCTAAATTACCAAACACAAAATCCAAGTGCATCTAGCGATGAACCGGAACACCACATTACATCACTCGTTAAACTCGGAATTCGGCATGCAATGGAAAGGCAGCCCACTCTAATTAACCGTCAATAAAATAATTTTATGGAGGACTAGGAGGAAGTAGACTACCGCATTCCACTTCTCCGAGATTTAACACATACGAAACAACCGAAAACGACAGATAGGTTCCGATTTACTGATCGGACTTTGCCTTTTTTGGGGGAGCCCAAACCGTGACATCTGACTTGGTGGTACAGCCGGATGGTACCAGCGCCTTATCTGTTCTTGCCGCCATAACGTCATGACGTTTTCCGGTTTAGGGGGTAAGGTAGTCGGTAAACTTACTTTTGCTCGTGGCCTAACATCCAGGCCTCAGGTTGGCAACACACCATTACCACCTTTGGTGTCTCTAGGCGACGTGAATTTCTTACCATCAGGAAATCCGTCTGCTTGTTTGCGTTCTAATATTATAAAAAAAATAAAAAAAATAAGCGGGTAACTCTACCAGTGTATGCACTGCTTTTTTACATAGGTACTTACCGAAACATTCGAGTCCGGTACACACTACTCATTTGTAGATTACCTCAATTTGGTCCAGGCATTGGGAAAAATTTGGAGAAAGTGCCCTTTGCGAACCATGAAAATATATTGCGTTGCAAAGTAAGCCAACTATATGCTTGTGTTATGAGTGCTAGTCAACGATTTTAAATTTAATAAACAACCAGACTCGGAAATGCAGATATCTAATTGTTTATCACACAAATACCTGCTCCCTTAGAGAATCAAACCTGAGCCCACTGACTAACCAGTTTACTAGTAGATTTAGCAATTTAGAGATCGAGAGCTAACTTATGGCACAGGCAAATACACGCCTCTGAAACAGAGTTTTTAAACCTGGTTGCTTTCACCTCGATATTAACTGAATTCACAGAAGCATTAAACTAGACTTGCATTATAGCGGCTTTAACCGGAAGTTCTTGACCTAGGCGAGTAACTCTCACGAGCATTTGTTTTGACCACTTAAAGTTACAACAAGGCAACACAGGTTTTCAATGATTCAAGATTAGCTACTATAAGAACTGTCAAAGCAAACCACTATTTAAATTCTTGACTCCGTGTACCAGATACTGAGAATCCTTAAGACCAAAGTTAGGCATGGACACTTCTGAACAATAAAAGAACCGAGCGCTTTGGGGAACGTTTCACAGTCGGCGAGACTTTTACTTTTTATAGACCCTTTTTTGGTGTGAAGAATCCACTGATGCTGAGGAAGCACACAGCAATTATTTAAGCAACAATAAACACCTCGTTTTCTGTATCCTGTATGCATTTACTAAATGATGGCATGAAATATGGTTCCGTAACAATAATTTACTCTAACAAACAGTGCGCCATGCTTTGAATCAGGAGTTACTGGCCAGCAGCGCGAGCGTTCAAATGACGAACACGATGAGCCATATTAACTGTTGGTCTCTTGTTGTGTCCATCGCTTCCTTCGACAGTATTGTGACCTTCCTTAGACAGAGCGTGCATTTGCCAATAAAAAATAAACTTAATTTTTTCCGTTTTTATGTCCCTTGGCAAGCGACAACCAGCTTTCATAACAGTAATATCGACTTCTAGACTAGAGCTAGAGTCATATAGCTCAAAACGCTTGAGTTCGGAAAATTTTGTAGGTTTAGCGATTTCGAGATTTGTCTCGTCTAATCCCATTCTCAATTTAGCTCAAGCTATAGATTTTAGATAAAGATTTTGTTTGTGGATCCCTGGAATTTTTAATAGTCTCCAGTTGTAATCGTCCGAATCTTCACTATCAAAATTTAAAAAGTCTCCTTAAACATTCGCGTTTGCATTCCCAGAAAGAGAAGAGTAAGAAACCAGATTTATTAATTACAGAGTGAAATAAATCCGTGAATTGCTTTCTTATGAAACCTTTAATCTTCAAATATATTACATATCACGTACACAAAATGTAAAAATACTTATTTTGCAAATGATAAGCTAAGCTGAAGGTAAAAATAAAGCTAGTAATGTGTTCAATAATCGCATTTGCTCGTGTTCTTAATTTTGTATAAATACAGGTACGGTATTGGTCCGGTCTACCACCCATGCTGTTTGGACTGATGTCAGTCTTTGCGGGATTGGTTACCTTTTTAGTGCCTGACGTTGGCGACGATTCATTACCAGATACAGTTCGTCAAGCTGAGGCTGTTGGAAAACCAAAGGTTTTAGATAAAGATGGAGAAACACTCGATAAACTATTATAATGTAATTGATAAATTGATTTTAAAATCAGATGTTTTATTTATCGTTATTAAGCTTAACAAAATGCAT
>NJDD01007824.1:0-26870 GCA_002245505.1 Calephelis nemesis | reverse complement strand
CACACACACACACACACACACACACACACACACACACACACTGACTTTTAACTTAAGCTTGCAACATACCGTAGCGTCTTTGGTACCTATAGGAGGGACCAAAGGGACCCAGACATCCAAGAACTTATTTCGAGCAACGCCCATTTTCAAAATGGTTTTTTGTCGTCGCCTGGACTTTAATAAAAATTCAGGTTTCCTTACCGGGGCTTTCCAGGAGTGCTACAGGTTAAGAATATCGTTCGCCTTCCAATTCTTTAACGACATTTATTTAAATACTATTTGGCCGAAAATGTGTTACAAAAAAATTGAATTTATTGGCAAAAGCAAGACAAATTACAACCCTGTTCGTAGCTTAAAACATTTAAATGACCTAAATTATAATTACAAATTTTAAGTCGTGTTTAACACTGCACGTCGTATTCAATAACATACATAACAACTGTAATCCAAAATTTAATATATAAGCAAATATTTTTGTAATAACAATATTTGAAAGTGATTTTTGATTAAAAAGGTTAAAAATGGTTGCTAAGAAAGAAAACTTAGACCTGTGTACCTCCCACAAAGCGGATGTAGAAAGGAGAGTGTGTGCAGGGAATAGTGTAAATGGAGCGCTGGATAAGCTTATTTTTGCACGAGACTTTGACGTTGGCAATGCACCATTATCAGCTTTAGTGTCTCCAGGCGGCGTGAATGTCTTACCATTAGGAATTCTGTCTGCTTTTTTGCCTTCGGAAGTTATTAAAAAAATATTTTACTACACTAATAATTGTTAACTTTGTGGTTGCTGAATATGTCAACCAAAGCGGCATCATTATATCATCTTTTAACTCTTACCATTGGGAAAGTTTGCTTTTTTACTACCAAAATAATAGTGTGTTGGTGAGAAAAATTTTGTTGCAATCTGTTTAAACTTGAATCCTGGAAAATGGATACATTTTTATAAACATACATACATAGAGTATCGAGTGCCAGACCTGACGATCTTGACAAACCTGTCTGGCTTCCTTCACATTCACTAACCTTTTCATACAAGCACGCCAGTTTTTGAGATTCCTAACACCCCCCTGAAATAACATGCGAGTGATCTGATCTGTAGGGTTACTCTTGAAGCTCGATTTATGCAATATTGGAAACTGGAGTCGAGTATGTAATTTCAGGTACTCTTGAACACAATACTGGCAAATTATTAACATATCTTCAGGCAAGTCCCTTACGGGGTAGGCAGAGAGTATCACTCGCCATACTACACACGCCATACAGCACTTGCCAGACCTCACGATCATGACAAACCTGTTTGGCTCCTTCACATTCATTGCCCTTTTCACACAAACACGCCAGTTTCGGAGACTCCTAACACCACCCACGAATATCATCAGAGGACAAATAATTAAATTTTAATTAATAGTCTATCATTTTACAGGGTTAGTCGAATTAATTTGTAACTCAATGGTAATAATCCGCTAGTACTGTGTCCAAAAGTGCTTAAAATTACATGGGTACGAAAAATCGTACCCATATAATTACTCTAGATATCGAATTGTAAATTAAAAAAATTAAACTAGAGTAACCCTACTGATCTTCTTCGGAGGATATATTATAATTTCTCTAATAATTAAATCAATATTATATCCACATTTTACAACATTAAGCTCGTTTTTTAAATCTTATGAAGTCATTTAATTCACTTACCTATTCATAATTCACCCAAAAAATATATTGTTACCGCAAGAATACCACCAAACTTTTAATGAAAGATAAGTGTGAAAAGGGTAGTATGAAACTAAAAGAGAAACTGACAAGCAATTAACTGATGAATACCAAATTAAAGCGAGGTAGCTGAAGAAGTCTTGGCATAGGTAATCTCTTCTAAAATTAATAGAATGAAGTTAGGGTAGGGATACGTAAGCTTGTAAGGCAAGAATACATGACATTATGTTGAAAGGGTAGAACGAATTTTTAGAATGAATAAAACGTCTAATTTCGCGTTGTCTGAATATACAAATGAAACACAATCATCAAAGGCATGTGCGATTAAAATGTTTGAAATATTGTCAACTCGCGGGAGTAGATTTGGTTATTTCTGAGATGATTAATTTGGTAGACCTAGCGTACCAGCGACCACTCTGTACTTTACTTGTCATGAAGAAACGTATGTTTGTATATCTAGCTCTAGCTAACAATTATACTAAACCTTAATGAGTGGGGCGCAAACGCTCTACTGAAAGCAGTCGTTATTTTTTTATCCCAGTCGCTCAAGTGTTTCCAATTATTTCTCCAGCATCATCTCCAATCAACAGACTCAGACATTAAACATCTTTTACAAATACCTATTACAAAGCTGTAAATGGACTCTATCTATATTCCAATATACTGCGGAGATATAGGTTACTGGGACGCATCTTAATCATAGGTTTGTTTCTTATTTGTTAGTTTTTGTATTACAAGGTAAGTATTTTATTCTATCTGTATGTATTTTAAACCATTCATCATCAAGTTACTTGTACATTCCGCAAAGGTGAATGGCTGTTTATGGATAAAATATTATTTTTTGTAATAACGCTTTCAAAAAGATCAAGTTTTATGCATCTCCGGTCGTCATACATAATCGCCTTTGTCATGTCTAGTGTGCAGCGGTCATTTAGATTGTCCAAAGATTAATCACACCCAGGGGAATCTTTTGACCAATTTAAAGGACATGCCATGAATGGCAACCCTATTATCGACTGTTCTGCTAATGACGTGTCTAACAATTAATCAATAACTATGGATAGCCTTGTCCTATTTGTTAATAATAACGACATTCATAAAGTTACACTTGTAGATGAAAACTTAATCCCAGTAATAAAAATATTGTGAAATTATTATGTCCACATCCGCATTTCATCTTTCCTTCAAAAGAATATTGAAAACCAACTTGATATTTTTAATCAAATAACGCTTATATGTTACGATGAACTTTTACTTTGCAAATAAGCAAATAAATAATAATAAAATAAATAAATATTCCTGGTCAAGTTACACAAATTGAATCTAGTCGCAAAGTAAGCAAATTATATGCTTGTGTTATGGGTGTTAGTCAACGATACTATTACATAGAAATACTTAAATAGATACTAGAATAATCTTAATAAACACCCAGACTCGGAAATGTTCATCACACAAATGCCTACCCCGTCGGGAATCGAACCCGAGTCTCACGGTTAGTCGGTGTAGTTAGGAGTGTACGCTAGCCACTCGACCGACGAGATGGTCAAAAATTACAGTTATTGTAATATTTTACAGAAAACAAACAGATTTAAATCGATGTTATGTATATTTCCTACACTACGCATTCATTTATTAACAAAAAGTAACTGCAAACACTACAGATCAGTTTTTCCTTTTAATTTGAAGGCATAGAAACCTGAAATCTGACCGACTCTTTCATGAAAAAGCAATTAAAATTTGGTTATATATAATTTTCAGGCTTTGCACTAGACTCTTACGAATTGGCATTTCGATTCTGCTGAGCTGATTTAAAACCTTCCAAAAGTTGGATCTCTTGGGATTTCATCATCAAATCCAGACTTGGTGGCATTAGGGACATATCATTAACATTTGAAAAAATTAAAAGTCGAACATATAACTCAGTTTTATAAGTCGGTTAAAAATAACGAATGACTTATCTGAAGTGAAAAATAAACGAATTGAATTTTGAGCAATTTAAAGAATCCAATGAAATGTCTATAAAATCAATATAATCAAAAATTATAACTAACTGAAGAGTTATAATTTAGAAATAACTAGCGGGCCGGTAAGTGCTTTGCAACGTATATGACCGCATGAATGATATAGCACATTATGTTTTCTAAACAGAAAACGAAAAAATCTACTTAAAAAAGTTTCAATATGACAACACAATTCCCATCTGAAAAAAGTTTCAATTTGACATTTTGAATTGACACTTGAAATTTGAAATACCTATTAAATTGTTGGTTGAATCTGACATTTGAAATACCTGAAAATACCTACGAACAAAACGATCCGCCACTTATTGAATTCATTTGTTACAAAAATGAGATAAATGAAGAACCACTCGACCGATTTTATGCAAACTCCACATAGGTATACCATCTACTAAATAGTCTGAACAAATCTTAAACATTTGGTTTGGGTTCTTGAGTTATAAAATAGCAATGAAAAGTGGCATTGATCTTATATACATAGATCTTAGAATAATAACGCTATAGAAAGATAGTCTTCATAGTAACGCTGTGTCAATATTGAAGCAATAAACTAATTCACACACGCATAGCGATTACTAGCTTACGCTTGTCACCACGCACACATGCACTTGTATTACGCTGCCAGTTAAAGTGCAGTTTTCCCGAAAATGGGGAAAAGATTTCGACGATGATGACAGTTTGTTTTTGACATTAATACGTAAATAGCTATAAATATTTTCAACACTTTATTTTCTATTGCCAATCAAATATAGTAGTTATTTAATTTTGTAGTATTACGAGGATTTCAATGTAAAATATATAAAAGTAACCTACTAAATTGGCTACTAAAAATTTTTGTACATTACAATAGATATATCATTACTAATGAATCTCTTTTTTGCAGTTCACATGAAATTCCTTTAATCGATGTATTTCTCAGTTGCAGACGCCGAGTCTTTTGTTTCAATATTTTAATAACTTTCATATATTTGAAATTAAGTAATGAGCTTTTATTCAACTTATTTCCCTCCTTCACAAAGGAATATCAAATATACATATAATGGAATTCATCCTCTGATGGTCGCCTGAAGTTCTCACGTGGTGTACTCTATAAAATGATTTTTTTTCCACCCATTTGTTAATATTAACAGGGTTAACAGTAGTCATCCAAACAACAACAAGCAATATTACTAATTTTAAATCACAAACAGTGTTAGACTTTTCAACTTTCAAGTAACACAAGTAGGTATGCATAGGTACAATATAACTTTTAACGAAAACAACATCTACATCATAAGAGAACGTGTCACATGCTTAAATAAATATCGGTAAAAATTATTTGAGAATTAACCAAGTGGTCAGTTAAAATAGGAAAATATTTTTGGCGATCCGACAACATTGAGCATTGAAACAATACATAAACAACATTTTTCTTTCTAGAAAAAACTATGAAGAAAGAAAAAACTAGAAAATACTATGAAATAATGAAAGCTTGCCTGTAGAAACTGATGTTATTAATTTATTTTTGTTTATTTGATGTGTTGTGACACAATTTAGTTGCACAAACCACCATAATTATTTTTTATTCGCGAGATGCGTTCGGCGCCATTTGACGTTGAACACTACGGCACGGTTTGGCGTTTGGAGCCATAAATGGCTCCAAATAAAATGCTTCAAAATGGACACGCGGACTAGGTTTCTATAGCGTTATTATTCTAAGACATAGATATAATTATATGGTAATGACGAACTCATTTAGTAGATATTTAGAACTGTGTATCTATAGTACATAACGACCTGCGTTAACGGTGAAGAAAGAAATTAAACAATTCGCTAAAGGACTTGAATCCACAGTACTTACTGTACTACACTGTATTGTACTGTATTAGCTATTCTGATCTGAGCTAAAAACTGATTTTTTAAGTCCTTTCAAATAGTTCTTCTTTTTATGGAGCTTTTACTACTTTGTTGATATCCACGTAGTAGGCGAGGGTTCGATTTCATACCATCGATGTCTGTATTTCTGAGTGTTAGCACAGTATTAAGAATTCTACCTACCAGTAGTCCAACTCCTTTGTTCTTGAATTCATGCCGACATTTTATATACCTACTCACGGCAAGTCAGTCAAGGGTCAGGGTTGTCAAATAATAACATTTTAAACATTTCATCTAAAAGTTTTATTTTAAAATGGCAAACAAAAAAATGTGAAGTTAATAATGAAACCGATGATGGTCTTGCTGAAGTTTCGTCCACAAAATTTTCATCCACAGTGGACAAAACGACACCTTTTATTTTATTATTTTTTTCACCGACGATTCGTTCACTATCAAATTATTGAAGTTGTTTAGTACAGTCAGATGAAAAAGTTTTATGCTAATGAACAATATAATAACAAAAAAAAAATAATATATAATATGTGACAACACCTACATTGATTTGGCATTACCTACTTACTATTTTTAATCACAGATATAATCAATTCAAACTAAAATCATTCATAATGTATAATTCGCAGTATGTGATATATTTATGAATCCATTATAAAGCTTTTTTTCTTCGTACCGCACATAGGAGTGAAATAATTTTCACCATGCTATCCATAAAATATTTGGATTTGTTTTACCCACTTTAACTTTATACTAATTACTATTAGGTGCTAAACTTCATCATACGTGTAAAAAAATTTTTAATTAAATCTTGAGTAATTGGTGATTTTGATGTATCAATTTATATATAAAAGTTTAAAACATATACCTAAATGGATCGCTTTATTTTGTTAAAGCTTTGTATCTGACTATATAAAAAAGTTAATGGTGCACGAATCGACAGTGGAAAAATACCTAATAAATTAAAAAGGTGTCGTTTTATCCATTGTGGATGAAAATTTTGTGGACGAAACGGCTTATTTACGAATAAAAACGGAACAGATCCTGTAAACCATTATAAATTTACAAGACAGCGAGTATTACGTTATAATAAAATACACTATAACATATTTTTTAACAAATAACGAGTGCAAACCCTTCTAGATAGAGAGCGCAAACTGTATGGAGTTTGCGCTCGCCGACCCTGCCGCTCGCTTCCCCGCGTTCCCCCCAGCGTTGCTCTGTGCTTGACATGAGTCGGCCGACTGTTAGTATTAAGACTGTGGTATTAGTGTCTATTATATTTATTTCGGTATCTTAAGTTGACTAGTTTTGTGTATCAATGTAATTGACTAATACTTATTAAATATGCACATAATTGCCTTTCTTCGGGGTTAGGTTATTTTTTGTAATTTATTCAGGGACTTTTTTTTATTTATGTAATGTGATATACCCATTTAAATATCGCCTCAGTCCTCTAGCGGTTCGTTGTTGGATTTGACTTCATGAGGTCAAGGATTCGAATTCAGGTCGATAAGCGTAAGCTTTGCCACCTATCATATTGTGAGAGTCAGTCTCTTTTTTTAGTTGTGGGTATCTTAATTACTTACTTGCCCATCAAAAAAACTGATTCTTCATTACTTTGTATTTGTTGCTAAAGACTAAAATAATAATAATACATAAGAAAATAATGTTCTATAACTTAAAAAAATGAAATTTAGAAAAAAAATCATATGAAATACCGGTGCTAGGTTTCAATGATTGTTTTAAAAATATTTTTTAACAGTTATGAGAAACAATAAAATTATATACAATACCAAGCACATACTTAGCACTACAATACGATAAAGTGTTTTTCTTATCACGAGTTTTTTGAACTTATGGAATTTTTTTCTGTTTTTATTACGTCTTGATATAAAAGTAACTTTGTTAGTTTTTAAAACTATCATTTATTAATTACTATTTATCTATGTATAGCGTCCTAAATTAATTAGATAGCTTTTTATCGTTCCGCGCCTGCATCATTTAACGTACTAATATAATGTATTATAGTAGCCGTCCGTCCCAGTTTCGCACGGGTGGACGATCTTCTATGTTATTGTGCATATAAACTTTCCTCTTGAATCACTTCATATATTTAAAAAATGTCATCAAAATCCAGTGCTTAGCTTTAAAGACCTAGGCATATATATATATAAAAAACAGTGAAAAGCGATTTTATTTTATACTATGTTAGTCTACATACATAATAATAGGCCAATTTTGTTTCTTTTATTGTATTGGTTCTTATCAGGAAAAGGATCTTATAAAGACTAAATACGGGAAAATTGCAGGGAAAGTGGAAAAACCATACTTAAATTTCGTCCATTCTAACTGCTAACAGCTGTAAATGTCATGTGATATGAAGTTCGCCGGATCGGCTAGTGATAAATAAATAAACTGTGTCATATTTAGAGCGTAGCGGGTCGATTTTTTAACTGTGTTTGAACTTGAATATTGAGCTATATGCATAATTTTTTTTATCGAAATCATTTTACTAGTTTAGCCATGAAAGACCAACAGACAAACAGACAGACTTTTGCATTTATATTTTAATGTTTTAGTAGGTATAGATGTCTATCTAAGTATCTCTCATGTTATGAAAAATATACTCTCACTTTCTATTTTTCCGATAAAAATATCTGTCATAGATATTATTTTCTCGTTGACAACGTTTTAACGTGAACACAATAAAAGTAGTACAGTAAAAATACTTTAAAAATAAGCTAGTTATTAAAATGTAGCGTCCAAAAAGAAACAAAAAGGTTGATGAGTTTTTAACTTGGCCGTTCGTTCAAACTTTTAATATTATTCTGCACTTTACTTCTTGTAGATAATTGAATCAGAAAATGCAAACTGCATTACACAAGTTACAGCGAAAATTTTAGTAATTTACATATTATATGTTTAAGGGGTCCTTATTTTTTTCTATTTAAGATTAATGCTGCAAACGATTTTTGAAATTTGCGTTTTTGCGTTCCGTACCAAAATACACGCCAGTATGTAATCATCATCATTATCGTTTCCTCTGTTTCTGCCAGTTTTCACGATTGTCTTGTTCCGTGATAAGTAGTAAGGTAGCCATTAGACTTGCACACGTGGTCTAAGATACCCTTTCTTGTATAGCGGTGCTGTGGCATACTATTATTTTCTGTTATTATTAGGAAAACCATTTCCTTGTTCGTATATTCTAACTGCAAAAATTAATATAAAAGAATATCCCCACGTCCATATCCCCGAAGAGGTAGGCAGATGTACGACCAGGGCACCCACGACTGGCCTTACACCCCAACCAAGTCCCACAATGTGAGGCAGCAAGCCTATCGCCAACCGGGCACATATCCAATACCGAGCAATTTTTTTAAATAGAAAATTAGAAAAACTCAATTTCGTTTTATTACCGCTATTCTGTTTAAGAGTACGAAGTGACACAAATATGATTCCGATTTCCAATTTGCATGGGATCGAGATTCAATATTAGAATTATTCTATTTCTTAAAGCTATGCTTAAAAATTGGGGGTTTTGTCATTAAATTTAGATATCACACATGTGTGAAAAGTGGCGCTATCTTTTTACTATTATTACATTCTCACGCAAACATCGCTAAAATGTTTCCACCAAAATACGCTTGGAGCGCTAGCGTTAACGTGATTCCACGTTTTCACGTGAGAGGGCCCTCTTGTCCTGTATAGGTATAATAATATACTATTTGCTTAAAATAAAAGTTACTTGAATGAATTGACATTTGTTACACTTATGACAATTAACTCAAGGCACACAAAGGTAGAGTATTGTAGTCTTTGCACAAAGGCGGTCATAGAGCTTTGAAACGATCTCTGCCTGACAACCTTTTATTATGAACTTTATTTACAAAGCTAATATTATTAAAGTATGTCTACTTGCGTTTCCAGGTAGGCAGTGGTACGATCATGGTACGAACTAAGTTAAATTTAATGGAGTATATGTATGAAAGGATAAAATAATAATTAAATAAAATGATAAAAGTTGTCATTTTGTGGCGAACAAATACTGTATTAAATTATCAAAGTTAACTTTATATTTAGTTTAAGTTTAGCTAAATTTGAAACACAACGTAAAACTGTGAGCCAGATTAGGCTACTCTAGTCAAAAAATGTGACTCAATAGTGGAATAGTTTTTGATTTCGAATATACGCTTATCTGGAACACTGTCCATTGGATATCCAGACAACTGGTTGCCGATAAAACAATGTCCGGGGAAAGATATATTACTAGCGTTTTTTTCTCTTTTGCAACTAAAAATACTGTGGTAAATTTACAACTGTTTTAACTTTCTTTTGAACCAAGTCCACGATTTAGTCTTGAAATTGAAGTCGTTTTCTTTGCTGTTCCACTACGCTTAAATTATTTAATTACTCTTTATTCACACGTTACATAAATTATATACAAAATTCTGTATATGTAAACCCGTACTTATCAAATACAACTACATTAGTGAAAAAATACGACTACAATAGTGATCTCTAATTAGCTTTTTTGTCACTTAAGTTTGTAACTTAAAAAAACTCCGAATTTAAAATTTAGGTAACAAGTTTAAACCCTATATGCAGCGAATATTTTTACTCTGAATAAATAAAAATAAAACAAAAAAATCTAAATATAAATGTATAGAAAATAATATTAAGTTTAAATAAAAAATTGTGGTTAAGAAAAAATATTTTGACCTAAAAAGAGCGGTCTTATTGCTATAATACTTTTATAGATCTCCCTCTAAGTTTTCATACAATACAATATTTGTTTTCTTATCAATAAATGTTTGAACTAATAGAAAACTGATTTTTTACTTCAGCTTTTGTTAGTAGTTCCTAGCTACATTATATTGTAACATTTGTTCATACTAATCTATATCTTTATGGGATTGGAAGGCAGTCACGTAGAAAAAAAATACTTTTATGAAATACACTATTATGGGTGGATAATATGAATAGATTGTAGTTTTTACCTTTAGAACATCCATTTTCAATTTGACTATGAAAAAGCATACATATTGTATATGTACGTATATGATACACATTATATCAAATGTAATATGTGGGACAAGATATGGTACTTACATACGTTACATACACATAATAATAATAAATAAGTAATAAGTATCCCTGGACAACTCACACAAATTGAATCTAACCCTAAAGTAAGCAAATTACATGCTTGTGTTACGGGTGTTAGTCAACGATACTAATATATAGATTTACTTAGGTAGATACCACATTAATTTTAATAAACACTCAGACACGGAAATGCAGACATCTAAATATTCATGACATAAATGCCTGCCCCCGTTGGGAATCGAACCCGAGCCTCGCGGTTAGTCGATGTAATTAGTCGTGTACGCTAGCCACTCGACCAATGAGGCGGTCAAATATGACATATTATGTCCCACACATATTTGATATATTCAAATAATATTCACGAATTGACAACCCAAATCTTTTTTCATTTTATACTGTTTGTGTACATTATCAGAGAAGGTTGTTTTATCAACAAGCGTTTCATCTTATATATTACAACGCAAAAAATGTTAGTTTTATTTGCATGTATGTACCTAAATTCTGTGCATCTAGGTGCAAACTAGATGTATATCCAGTTTATACAAGTGTATGTATTTTATGAATATACATACAATGTATACCAGGGCAATGTATTACATCAAATCACACGGTATCACAACGGCTGTATTTTATTTTAAATTGGGTTCAAATATCAAAATCCGATTTGGTGTTAGCTGGCACTGGCTCAAACGAGCCCCCATGTGATTTGGTGTAGCCAAATCCAGTGTTAGAATGGCGGCCATCGCGGAATTCTTGGCACATGTTTAGTCGCCGTCCAATAAAAACGTCCGCTTGAATTTAGATTGGCAAATGCTTCAAATTTGTGAAATTGTAAAGAGTAAGAGATCTCGTAGTGACATAGTTTGATGAGTATTTAAAAATATATTTTTTTGAGTTCAAATATCAAAATCTCATTTGATATTAATTGGTATTTACGTATGAAATTTTCGGAGCCAAGTCCAGTATTGGAATGACGAACATTATGGGATTTTGTACATGTTTAATTAGCGTTCCAAAAAACTGCGTGAATTTAGATTGGCCAGTGTTGGAACATTTGTGAAATGGTTTCATCTTTGGAAAATAAAGCGCAGGTTTTTTTCTTCAAAAGTGATTAAGAACGCGATTTTTACCCACTTTAATACATCAAAGATTGATGACAGCACAAAATTTTACCGATTACTCTCATCAAGGTCCTTTACGTCAGACACGGAGAGTTAAAAAAGAGAGTTTTATTAGTGTTTGAAGTTTAGAGAAGAGTTTTAATTTGTATAACAACGTGTTTATTACACACTTTAAGACATTAAGAATTGATATTAAAGTAACGATTTATCGGATTACTTGGATAAGAATCTTTAGGATTAAGAGCAGAGAAAGTGTTTTATTTGGACAAGTTGCATAAATTGAATCTAACCACAAAGTAAGTAAAATATATGCTTGTGTTATGGGTGTTAGTCAACGATTCTAATACATTGAAATACTTAAATAGATACCTGAATAAATTTGATAAACACCCAGACCCGGAAATGCAGACATATAAATGTTCGTCACACAAATGTCTGACCCTGTCGGGAATCCAACCCGAGCCTCGCGGTAGATTGGCGTAGTTAGGCGTGTACGCTAGCCACTCGAGCAACGAGGCGATCAATGAAGATGAAGTAACATTTGTTCATCACACAAATGTCTGCCCCCGTCGGGAATCGAACCCGAGCCTCGCGGATGATCGGTGTAGTTAGGCGTATACGCTAGCCACTCGACCAACGAGGCGGTCGAGGTGTGTTTAAAGTTTAGTCTTTATTTGTATATAGCAACGTGATTATTACCCACATTAAGTCATCAAGGATTGATGCTAATAAAAGGATTAATCCTATGACTACAATAAGAGTATTTTTAGGATCAGGCGTAGAGAAAGTGTAGAGTTTTATTAGTGTTGCTAGGCTATTGAAGATATAAAAAATTATAATAATGAAATAATTACTTTGATAAAAGTCTTTAGTAGTAGGCGTAGAGAGAGTGTGTGTTTTTTAGCGTTTTAAGGTTTGAATAAAATTTTAGTAGTGTTAAAATGTGATTTTTATCCACTTTAAAACGTCAAGGATTTTTGAAGGTACAGCGATTTTTGCGATTACGCTAAACAGATTCTTTCGAATCAGAAGGGAATCAAAAATCATTGATTTTATATTTACAGCAGTAGATACTCTATCGTGAATGTTTAACGATTTGTCTCTAGAAATTTTCGTATCTGAAGACAGGGTATTATCATGTAGAACATAAGTACTAAATAATCTAAGTCACTGTTCTTTGCATCAAGCACCACTCGTTGCAGAATCGTCTCAGTTATGTAATTTGCAACGAAAAATTAGCATGTATTAAACACAAGCTTCACATTATAACAATTTAGTAACTTGAAAAACTGATAACAAAATACTTAAGTACACGAGTAGAGTACTATTTTTCCTGACACTGCATGTCCATCAAGAAAATGAGTATCTCAGACGCCTGCTGTATGTTTAAGATTTGATAGTCTTTGTCTGGTCCTTCTAAACCCACCCAAAACCATCACAAAATATATCGGTAGTTGATTAAAGATCATACTTAAAAATACCCACATATTAACTTTTATTGAATCAGTCGTAACTTTGCGTAAATCCACTACAACAGATGTGGAATCTTTATTTTGCTAACTTATATATTAACTTATATATTATATAACTTATATATTTTGCTTTATATTAATTAAAAAAACCTTGGACCCTTTTTACGAAAATTGCGTTGACGCTGGAGCATAAAATTTGGCAGACTTATAGTTTATGTGTAGGAGAAGTGCAGAAAGCTAATATTTTTCAATAATAATGCTTATAAAGTACATTAAATCAATAAATATAACATTACTCACACTACCATGCATTTGACACTAACAAACAAATATATTGATGATAATGATAAAAGATCACAGATGGCGCACTAAAAAGTTCGGAAACAAAGTAGTTGGTCTTGAGAAATGAAGATGGCGTTCTTATCAACAAGATGTTATCAACAAAATATTAAAAAGAGTTGACATCACCCACGCTTTAAAATGTTTTTTTTTTCTTTATCACTTCATTTTGCTATTTGAACCTTTTTTCTACTTTTTAATCTAGCGAGGTACTAGAGCATGCTGTTTGTTTTTAAATTTTATTTAAAAATGCACTCTTTTATGGCTCAACTTTATCATGTGTACGAGTATAAATATTAATAAACTTACAAAGCATAGTACATTTTTCTGCGAGAATTCCAAATATAAATTACCGAGGAACTCTGCAATTCCGTAGATAATGAGTGTACTCGTTACAAGGATTATTAGCCATTTTATTTTCCCAGATAAAGATCAGATCGGAAGAAGTAAGACTTGGCTCTGTGCCAAATTAGGCTTTGATAAGATCGTTCATTATGAATGTGGGTAGTTCACTCATCACAATTACTGAATCTGAATATGACTGGTGATGCAGATTCTAAGTTCTTCATTTACCAAGTGATGTTAAAATCAAATAAGAGGGTTTTGTGCTTTCGACAACAGCTGTAGCAGGTTTCCTTGTATTGATTTTGGACTTAAAAAAAGTATCTTCACTCCCACATCCCCGAAGAGGTAGGCAGAGGCACAATCAGGGCACCCACGTCTAGCCGAAAAAGAAAAGAAAAGAAAAAAATATTTATTTGCGGAATATGAGTGTTACAAAGATGTTACAAAATTATTTAAGCGTTTCAACATATTCTACCAACTTGTGGTGTGCAAATAGGTTTTAATCAAATTACTAATTTTAATTATTTAGTTACTATCTACAACACACTGTATTTTGTATTTATTATAAGATTATTTATTAATACAACAATTTTTAGAACGTAAATTAATTATTTATCCCTGTCTACCGTAAACTACCACCGTTTCCAAACCTAGACAGACAGGAGAAGAAACGGCGAAAGTAAGTTGAATACCTTTTTTAGAAATCTGCTCAATGGAAGTGATTTAAGATTATTAGGAATTTGGTTGTATATACGAAGACACTAAGTCCCACAATGTGATAGGTGGCAAGCCTATCCCCAACCGGGCACATATCCTATTTGGTTGTGAAGATACTTTTAAATGGACTAACTAATTTTCTACAAAGTATGTACCCATTACGAGTGATCTGTAGTTTGTTACTAACACCGTGGCTAAGACTTCTGGGCTTGATATCATCGTTTTATTTTTTCACAATACCGTAACGTTAGAAAAGTTGTTCACTTTCATCATCTGAATCACTTCTTACATTTTCACAAGTTTCATTTTACTCTGTGTAATTTTATTAATTAATTGTTGAACAAAGAGCGATCGTTAATTAAAAATTTAATTAAAGTTACCATAAGGTTTTACAATTTCAGCTGCAGTAAGAAACAGATGAATTCGTCGATAAAGGTTGTAGTGAGGTTTTCTCACAGATATGTAGGGTTTTTCTTGCATCTTGATTCATGTAACATTGGAATTTGGAATCGTATTGTTAGTACTATGTACTGTGGAGCAAAAAAAATGTTTTCCTATCGGTTTCAAAATGTTAGTAATTTGCTAGTATTGTACGAAGAAGATAAATTTATGTATTTCTAATCCATTGGACTGAATACCAATGCACCACCTACTCCTGTTGTCATATGTCGTCGTCGTGCGTCGAGAAGAAACAATCCTTGGTCGCTGGTGGTTATCTACTAATCAACGTAACTAGATTGTTTCGACTATGCAATCAGACATAACTAGCTCATATAGTGCTTTACAATAGTTGAACCAGATTATAATCAAACTTGGATGGGGGTCGAAAAATACCCCTACAATATCGCAGCGCACCAGTTACATCTATGCTTCCTCTTACTATTGGAAACCACCTGCTTGCTCGCTATCTGAGAACATTAAACAAAACGTTACCACCAATAGTTCGAATGTATGTTCTTGAAAAAAATTGTTTTAGACTAGAACGTGAACTCCTGTAACAGTTCCCTTGGATTTTGAAAATATATTGTATTTTTATTTGGAAATAGATCATCAACGTCTTTAGGTCAACAAGCAAAATGTATGTCACGCTAATGGGGAATCCATACATAACTAGCTTATTATACCATAACATTTTTGGAGTGCAGTATCTAAAAGGTTCCATAACAATAACGAGAGCTAAAACCCAAAAACTCGTCAGTGTACTAGGGCTGTTATTCTTCACAGACAATTTATCAAAGGCCCCAACTCCTAGAACCAATTCATTAATAGCTCCCGAGGGGTGGGATAGTCTATTTTTTCACCTCTACCGTTACATCCCTTATTTACGATGCCTGCGGGCAAACTTTTATTTGCGACATTGATGCCACAGTCCAGTGAAACCAGTTGATAGCAAAATTATTAATATAATTTCAATAATCCAAAAAAATATATAACTTATATTTTTACCAATGTTTTATATTCAAAAAGTTTATTTTTTTAGAATCTTTGAATTACATAAGAAACACGTCGATGAAGATATTTGATTTCTTTAAGTTAATTATTCTATTAACTAATTCTACCCCAACAGGGGACAGACAGAGTCAATGTTAATCTATACTAATATTATAAAGAGGAAACATTTGTATTTTTGTATTGAATAGGCTCCAAAACTACTGGACCGATTTCTAAATTTCTTTTACCATTACTTAGAGGGGTTTTCCCGAATCCATATAGGCTATATTTTATTCCGGAAAATATATAGGATTTTTCGTGGTAGTGAAAATTGTTGTTGGAGTAAGTCGACGAACAAACTGCCGTACGTTACCGATTCTCGCGAACGCTGCATATATGGTTAGAGATGTTTGGTTGACTTCTAAAGAAAAGTTGTAGAACTTAATAATGCCTACAAAAAAGTCCGCTATAGTATAAACCAAACATTTATATTTTAGCCATTATAACCGCTTTCCCATAGAATGAAAGTAATTAAAATTATTGATCATATGTTATTTATGTTGTTACCCATGTTTATTGATCATATTGTCGTCAAATACTAATCCTTCTCTAAATAATATTATTTATATTTATAACAATAATATTTTTATTTTATTCCAATCAGACAATAATACATACAAAAGATATTACGAATTTAAAATTGTAATTGGTATTAAAATTAATGATGACCACCGGCCGATACGTGTCGCACGACTTGCACGGCGAAACCGCAGTGCACATCTACCAAGCAGACGCAGCAAAGTCGAGTAAATTTACTGAATTAATGCACTTATTAAAATTGATTTCGGAACTATTTAGGTACTCATTATCAAAAGTTTTTTTTCAAAAATACTACTTACATTAATCGATGCTTAAGTCTTTTAAACTACGCAACGGATTTTGATGCGGTTTTTTCAAAAGATAAAGTGATTGAAGAAGAAGGTTTACATAATATGTATATTTTACACCCGTGCAAAGCCGGGGCAAGCCGCTAGTAGAACAATAACCCTAATAAATAGTTAAAGAATAATAAATGTATATTGTATGTTACTTATGAACATACACTTGAATGAATACAAAACAATTTTCTCAAATTTATTAATTATTATAAGTTCGGTCCTAATACAATCTCTTTGCATACTTATATTTCACTTCGTCATAAACGTATTTTACATGACATGTTGTTTTTATATGATTTATGCATGGGCTCCAATTGCCCTCGTTTAACTAACTTAATTATAAAATTAAGAGTTCCTGGAAAACGTACAAGGCACACCACCTTATTCGATGTACCGGTAGTGAGGACAAATTATAAGTCTTCCAATTTTGCATTGCGTTTGTCGACTACTTATAAATAACTTTTCGCAGAGATTGACATTTTTCATTGCTCCAAAAATGTTTTTAAACGTAATATATACAACCACCTACAAAGACTCAAGTTAAACAACTGAATCGATTTAATGCATCACGTAGTAACTGAACTGCACAGTAAACAATATATAAACACAAAAAATATAAGCATAATATCATACATTTTTAATTATCTGTTATATTTTAAATCATTGGTATGTAAAGTAAGTAATATTTTTATTTTTACTGTTTTAACCGTTTTTCAGCACTGGAGTGGTTTTTGTTTTTTGTTTTTGTAAGCATTTTAGTAGTAATATTATATTAATTTCATTTTGTTTTCTTTTGGTTTCTTTCTATACATATAAAAAGTTATTAAAGTTGTTTTTTTTAAATATAAACTTATAATATGACTGTCATTCTGCCGCTAAACATTAGCAAACTGTATAGAAAACAAAATGAAAATCCTTAATTGGCCTATGTTTAATGTATTTATTAGATTAAGTTTACTTTGAAATTTGTGCTGTGGATTAAAAAAATAGTTGTTACGACGTTAGTGAATAAATAGACAACCTATTTAATGTATAAATAAATCACAATTGGTACTACTTGTTGCACTGGCTGGCATAAAACTAAACTTTTGTGTTTACTAGCTATTATTAACTGTTATTATTAACTCTTTATTGTACACAACAAAAAAAATACAGAAAAACTTGAGACTAAAATAAACATAAGTACAAAGGGAGAGCTTATCTAAAATTAATAAAATTTCTTCCAGTCAACCCGTTAAAGGATAGCAATAAATGGAATATGTAAACCTGCTATATTAGAAATGTTGTAACAAGATGATTGTCAGGAATAGTTAATTCCGACCCGCGAATCCTTGCAAAGATTTTCCATCTTATATAAAACCTAGTTCATAAATTCTGCGAAAAAAAACTTGTTAATATGTTTCTAAAAAAAAAAAATCTTGAACGTAAAAAGTACTCGTTAAACTGATTTTGTCAGACTGTGTAACGTTATGATGGGTCATCATTTATTTAAATAATTATAGTGGTAGCGACATCGACATGATACCTACAAGCTCATGAATTCCACATGACTTAAAATCCGCCCAGTTGTCCATCAACAAACAGACCGGCTTCATTTTCAATACATTTGTTTTACTTTACTTCCTTTGTTTTCCTGTCTTATAGAGTAAAGCTTTTTTAACCTTAACATTAAAAGATAATATGAAAATGTACACACTTGTGCACAATGTAAATGTGGACACTTGACAGATTTTGACCAAATTTATACGGTATCCCCACAAAATTGAATATCGTAATATCATGTTAGACAAGCGGATCAGTGTACTGAACTATTAAGATGCTAATTCAGTTGCGATAAAAAAATACTGATGGAAGAACTTGTGATTTAACAAATAAAATAAATAAAAAAAAACTTATCAAAAACAAACTTTTTTGACTTGGTAATAAAAAATATTAAAAAGTTAAGAACAATTTAAATAAAAAAAATACCATTAAACCTACATCGCAATCTCCAATTATAACTAACCTTCTACGTTATAATAATCACATGTATTACATAGCTAATATTATACTTTAAATTACACTAGTTTTCTTCAACAATTGGAAAATCCCTATGGATACCCGCTGCTTTTTATGCGGATTATGCCGGACTCGAAACGACCATAAAACCAAACGACGACTTTCACTCAGCCCAGCTAGGAGCGTGATGGGGTCGCTTTTACATCGACCATCTCACTCTGCGGCTACGACCCGGTCCTCACCGGGGCTCCTCTCACGCTAAAAGAGGAGTGACTCCAGCCAATGGACTAGCCTCCCAGGTGTGCGAAGGCGAAGGTATCGCCTTTTTGTGCCCCCGAGCCGCCTGCTCCGAAGCAGGCCTGAATTGGGATTGATGCATCTGCCCTACATCCTCTCACGGCAGGGGCTCCCCGCACGCTCTCGCCGGCGATACCACTAAGTATATGTCAGCTAAAATGCGCGCATGAAGTTCCCAGGGCGGGTCATCTGCAAGGACGCACGCTGACACTGTCTAGTATACGCGTAGTATATTATACTATCTTTTTTTGTGTGTTTACATTTGGAAATCCTTTCTCCGACATAACCTACATACCATTTGGTTAAGAACTATCTCGGTCACGTCAGCGTCCAAGCAGGTGAATTTGCACCGGAGCTGGTCATCTTTTCAAAAGCTATGATGCCACACATATCACACATTGCATTATACATTATAAAATCTGGCGATCCACAACCGCACTAGAAACAATAAACTTGTAAAGACAATGACATTGTATAACACAGTTTCAGATCATGTGGTGTCAGTCAACTACAACTAACATATTTTGTATTTCATTTTGTGTAAGAATAGCTCCAAAGTAAAGTCAATTTTACACATAAATACATCTATAGATATCATTGTAACTTTTTGTAAACACATCCGCGTTGAATCACATAACAAAGGCGAGCTAAAGTTGAACAAATAGTTCAACAAAGACGGATTCAGTGCAATCTCGTGTCGGTAATCTTCTGAGGATTGCAACCCGTGTATATGTTATAAAACTATTGCTTTATTCATGTACAGACAGACAAAGTAAGGTATGCAGGGCATGAACAAGCGATATGCACCTAATAACAACATGTTCTGAAGATAAAAATAGGTATTTAAATAACATCCAAATATTAAAAAAAAACAAATGCTTTTCATGCAAAAAAGAAGGCTTTTCATGAAAATAATAAAATATAATTTTTACAAATCACTACCTATAATACAATGTTTACAAAAGTGATTTCTGTACATTTACAAAGTAAATAAATGCAGGCGACTTGAGCTAAAATAGTGTGCTACAGCCCTGTAGCAAGATATACACATACTATAAACCCAAACAACTGTAATGTTGTGTTGCACAACTAAGTCCTCAGCCGCGAATAGAATCTCTAAAGTACTTTTTCGACTTCTTGAAAAGACTACTTTTAAATAAGTCTGAAAAAGGGTTTTTTTGAAAGCGTTTTTCTGAAAAAGGGATTTGACATAAACATCAAACAAAGAGCATGCTATTCAAACATGTGAACATTTTTTTAACCGTTTTCAACAAAAGGAGGAGGGTCTAATATGTTACTATATTTTTAATGTAAGTATGTTAATCAAGTTCTGTGTTAGTTTTTTTATTTTTTCTTATTCGTAAGAGCGTAATTCTGGGACCACCATTAAAACCAAGTCTGGGTCTGATGGTGGATTCTCAGGGAAATAAAAAAAATAACCGTACAAGTTTTGGTGCCAGCGTGTAAGAAGATGGTTGTAGTTTTTTTGTAATTATTTAATTTTCAGTAAATTATGAGTAAAATTAGTTGATTTAGTTTACCTACAAGTATACTCAGATTATTGATAAATGCGCCCGAAACAAGACAAACCTCTGTGCTTGTCTGTCGCGGGAATCGAACCCGCGACGGTATACGGAGTGGAAAGCAGGGTCACTACCAAACCAATTCCTATGCGACAAATCCACGGTTAAAAATTCAAGAAAATAAAGGTGTCGGTCGGATTCAGATATTTTATATACTTAGCCACTAGCCAGCTCGACGGACTTCCGGCGCGGCCGTTTCCCAATCATAGTGTGGTCAAAGATTAGCTAATAGTGTGATGCCACTGCACTACACTGCCCATTCTAGGCTACACAATAGGCCACCAATTATAATGCTGGTAGGTAGCATACTTACTTAGGTACCAACTTAATATGTTGTTATAATGTATGTATAAATGAAACTGCTGAAAAAACAGGTTTGCGTTCCTGTAAGTATTAGAATTTTAGGTATTTAATACGACATTTTTATTTAGAATCTACTTTTCAAACTGCGGAAAATCAAGTGTGCATTCCTGTAACTATTTTTAACTGAGGTATTTGTATGGAAATTGGTACTTATTTTGATCTCACTTCTTTTATAGGCGAAGCATTCCCCTATTATCGAACTTGGCAGCCTTTCACATTTATGTTTTGGGTGGGATAGGTCTTAGCTGGTCCCAGAAAGGAACAAATGAACTTAAAAAAGTCTATATATATATACTTAATTTTTGTGTAAATGATTCACTTATTGAAAGCGACGTTGATTTTAAAAAGTTTTACTGCGCTTCATAGCCGCAGTACAAGTTGCTTGACTTCAATGATCAATAATGATATCTAATCTACCATAAACACGTCCATTCACTTAGAAATTATACGTCTACTAAATTGAAGATATTACGGCTTTTCCTTTATTGGTGGACAATTCTTGTTAATATTTTATTACATTTTTATTGATTTCACTTTCGCGGCATATCCCTGTACAATCTAATAAAGGCTCTATATATTTTCCCCAGTTTTATTGACATTGGGTCTCTTAAATAGAGCCCGTACCTGCCGTAAGGTTTTTACGAGAAAAGACATAAAATGAGACTCGAACACAGTAGTATATCGTTTTCTTTTGTATATTTAACACCGCTATTCCGTTTAGATAGGGGGTTTATGGCTGTTATAATGTTTAATAGTATAATGAACATGGCACTTCATGGGATCGCAGGTTAAAGTATATAGCCTCATAGTCATAACTATGAATTACGACTTTAAGTTTGTTCGTTTCTGGTTACGAGCTATGAGAAATTATAATTTCGCAATAGACATCCAAAGGCCAATTTTAAATTTATTAGCATTGAAAGGGTTAACTCGTCAATTTAATTTTTAAGGGTTTGTTTAGAAAAAAGGAAAGTAAAGTGAAATGATTTTTTAATTTATTTAAATGTTTTTGGGTCATTATTACCACGGTTCGCGAACTTTGTCTTATTAATAAACATGTGCTTTATTAAGAGTAATGTTAAGTTCTATACCACAGTTGAATGGAGACCAAAATATCAGGTTGAAGTTTATGGTATTTATTACATATTTATTAGTATCATATCTCAAAAAGCAAGCTGGTATTAGCGGACGTCAATTATGTTTTAATTACTTTATTCAGTTAAATAAGTCAACATCGCCTATTCATCATTGTAACTCGATAATAGTGAACCATTCACCAAGAGTCTTGGTTACACGGAACGGAAATATTCCTATGGCAGGTGATGATCCTAAGGCCCTAGATCCCTATCAGCCTAGCCTAGCGATAAGATAAGACATAATATGTACTAAATTAGATTTGAGCGGGAAGTCTGTACTAATAGACCTGATGTAGCAGACAAAGATAGGTGGTAAGGATGTGGTGATTCTATCCAAGGTGATCAAGCAGGCTCACTTGACCAATTATGACTTGAAGTAGTCTTCACATATTTGAGAGGATGGTAAATTCTCATTTACAATTTACATTCGGTTCTCAAGAACCCAGGTTCAAATCTGCTTTATTGAATAAGATCGTCAGTATATACAGGTGACATTTAAAGTAAAAGCGTAATTTTGAGAAATGATTGGGAATTTCAACACTTTCGATCTATGAAGTAATTAGAAAATGAAAAAAAAAGCAATTTGTTAAGTTCCTCCACCGCAAATACAAGATGCATGGTAATAGCGTAAACAAAGCAAAAAACTGGTTTCCACCGAGCGCAGTCGCATTCGCAGTCTGCAGGCCGGTGACGTCAAGACTCCTACTAGGTAAGATATAGCGTAACAGTAAGTGAAGCAGTTTCGAAGACGGTTTAAGATTAAGTTTTATAAAAATAAATATTGCAATTTAGCGGAAACATTTAAAATGCATTACAATTTAAGCTTTACCCACTTATTGCAAAATAAATGGATTTATTTAAAAAGAATTTAATTTTTAATACTGTGATTAAGTATTAAATTCAATCGTATAATTTTTCGCCTCTGTAGTCTAGCGGTTCAGTTGTTGGACTTGACTGCATGAGGTCCTGGGTTCGAATCCCGGTTCGAGCAACAAAAAGAAAATTGGGTTTTTTCCAATTTTCTAATAACAAATATGTTGCTCGAGATAGGATATGTGCCCGGTTGGCGATAGGCTTGCCACCTATTACATTGTTTGACTTAGTATCTTCGGCTAGTCGTGGGTGCCCTGGTTGTGCCTCTGCCTACTACTGATATGGGCGTGCCTACCTCTTCGTGGATATGGCCGTGAAGATACTTTTTTTTCTTTTTTTTCGTATAATTTCACATATTACACTGTATTTAATACATTGATCGATATTGGTTTTGTTAACTCTTGCACCTTTAGCGCTATAACTTATCTTTACGCGGTTAAACGGTGATGCTAAACTTCACGCTCGTGTTCCCGAAGCGGTAGGCAGAGGTACAACCAGAGCACCGACGACTAGCCGAATACTAAGCCCACCACAGTGCGAAAGGTGTCAAGCCTATTGCCAACCGGGTACGTTTTTAATCTTTTTTTGTGTGAAACTTTTTGTATGAAAACTGAAAAAATACATTTATTTTTATCTGCATGAACCGGGGGGATCAAACCTGAGATCTCATGAAGTCGAGTCCAACGCCGGACCGTTAGACTACAGAGGCGATCTAAATGGCTAGCTAAAACTAGACGACACTTACTTAAATTAATTAAAATATATCTACATATCTCTTTCTTATGTGAGAGATCAGCGAACAAGTTGACTCTCCTGATGGAAAGAGACAACCGTGGCCATAGACACCGTAGATGTTCAAGCGCGCGCGGTGTCCTCAGGTCGGGATATTAGTCCTGTTGAGAAGCTGGCAAATAGTTCAGTAGCATTTGGAGTTAAATAAGTAAGAATATTGGCCGATGTTGAGGCAGCTCGAATAGGTATTTGAGGTATTTTCACAGTCTAATGTTTTATGAGATTCTTCTTTTTGGGGAAATTCTGCAGATTTAAATACTACATTAATTGTATTAAAAAAAATAGTTATTAGAGATATCTATATTCTTTATGTAAGGGATTCCTTCTATCGTCGATACTTGCTATCGTCGGCACTTGGTGGAATTCTATTGTATACATACGTTCTTTTTTGTAGTTAATACTCGTACTTATCCACATTTAACGTTAAATTAAAACAGTCTTTTTTATATTTATTTTCAAAGCCCTGATGATGCTGTAAAAAGTGAAACTGGTTGGCTAGAAAGTAACAGAAAGTGTTAAATAAAATATATTGTGGGTAAGTACAAGTAGCAACAAAAAAAAACGGGTGAATAAAATGAGTAAGTCCTTTTTTGGCCAAAGTAACGCATAGTTTACAATAAGCTGTCCAGTGTTATTAAAGACCTACCTTTAAATACGTACGAAAATGTATAAAAAAGAAATTCTGTAAGAAAGGGTGTTATAAATTATTAAGAGTACTTAGAAGTCGAACATGCTTGGGAATAAACGTATCAATCTTGCATTACAATTTGTAATACACTTGCTCTATAAATCATTGTGATTATATTGAAATTACTTCGAATACAATTAGTGTTTTTTTTTCAGTTTCTGATGTTACTATTACTTTTTATCAAAGACAAGTTTGTTGAGTTTCTTTCGTCGCATCTTGTTCGTTTGTGGCCGCGATTTTGATAAATATGTCGACGAGCACAAGTACCACTTGTATGGTAGACGTAAATAATACTGATTTTGCTAGACTACCATTCTAAACTGGTATATGATTTTATTTATGATATTGGGAGGCAAACAAGCAGACGGATTTCCTGATGGTAAGAAATTCACGCCGCCTAGAAACACCAAAGGTGGTAATGGTGTGTTGCCAACCTGAGGTTGAGAAGTTAGGCCTCGAGCAAAAATAAGTTCACCGGATACCTTACCCTCAAAACCGGAACACGTGATGACGTTATGGCGGCAGGAATAGGTAAGGCGGTGGTAGAAATCCGGCTGAGTGTCCGGGTGAGTCGATGTGAAACGCTACCACATAGTCAGATGTCACGGTGTTAGTGACGGTAAGCCTATGTTCGTCTTTTACGAGCTGCCTGGCAAGAAGGCAGATGGTCTATTCTGTAGAGGAGCCCGGACCAACACGGGGAAAGATAGAGTTATTATAGCGGTAGGAACAGGTAAGGTGGTGGATTAATTAATTAATTACTTAAACCGAACTCCCCTATTTTTGAAATGCCTGTTAGAAAGCCAGAAATTCTATTCTACACAACGAACACAGACCAACACATCTTTTAAATTTTGGAGCTGTATACTATTCAATTTCAAATTTTCCAGGCTATATTGAAGAATATGGATTATCAGCTAAGCAAACAGCAAACAAAATAGTATAAGATCAGAACCTACATCGACCTACACCGAGCTGATAATTGAATAATATATATTTTATATTGAGGTAAGCATAAGAATATTAGCAATTATATTAAAAGTGGGTTGCCTAAACAAACTCTTGACAAAATATTTTTAATTACATAAAAAATGTTTTTCATGTTTCCAATTTTTTTTTCAGGCAACCCTACATATCAACATAAATTGTAATAAAACTGCACATACGTTGATATTTTTTCAATCCAATCTCGTCAAAGTAAATAGTATTGACAATTATCCGTTTATACCTGGCAATCCAAATAAATAGCAGGCAACCTAACTTCCGCAACTTCGTCTTATACCTACTTTTAGTCGGGATAAAATCTAAACATTGCACTAATTAATGAAAAAAATTATTTAAAAAATTAAAAAAAAAATCCAGGTTAATTTAGGCATCCCATTTTTAACATGTTTTCTGATAATATACTAAATTTGCTACAAAACCGGTTTCATCCTGTTATTAGCTTGGTGTAAGTAGACCTAATTTTGGATCTTAGTCTAGAAGTAGTAAAATTTTGCAATAACTAGCCCATTTTTATATTTTCTGAGGGATGACTTCAAGTTAAATTTTCGAATAGATGAAGTGTGGAAATAATTTTAGGCGCGATCGAAGGAATTTAATCACGTTGGAGTTTTAATTGAGTATTTAAATCTATGTGTTAAAATGGCTTATATGTTAGTGTTCCCTCGATATAAGGCTTACTATTATTTGGTTCTCGTACTTGTAACAGGCAAGCGTTATTATTGTCGCTATTTATTTATTAAAATATCAAATAACGCGAACAAAATTTTGTTACGAATATATTAAAATTCAAATTTAAATCATAAAATAATAATTTAATTTTCTCTACAGTTAATTTTAAAAGTATTCAATATGGACGGGTCTTTACAATTTCAAAACGAAAACAAAGAGATTGGCCCCACCCCGACAATGATCCATCTCACTCTGTCGATATCGGAAATGTGCGAGAAACATGTTCAGTAATCGTTTGTTAAAATAAACAGACGATAATACTGGTAATAGTAACAGGCATTAAGATAATCTCTATTTGGCCAATACCGTGATCGTTATAATTTTTCGAGGATTTACTTTT
>NJDD01007823.1:0-10927 GCA_002245505.1 Calephelis nemesis | reverse complement strand
CATGAATATGCTTTATAAGACTAGTGTTTTCAAAACACGATTCATTTCACTTTGCTCGATAGAAAAAAATCAAAAAGTTAACCCTTTTTTTAAAGCAAAACCCAACTGACTACTTCAATTGTGAAAATATCGACACCAGATTTAACGTAAACATAGATAAGTACTATACCTAAAAGATAAGTGTTTTAGTTTTTATACTTTTTTTCAAATTGCTTTTATAGTGACAAGGTAGGTGAATTTCTTGCCATCAGTCCGTTTAATTGCCTTCTAATAGCGTATGTAAATAAATCAATAACCACTAGTCGGATTATTCTAAAATTAATATGAAACCACCTCGAAACCATGACCTAACTTTTTAAACAATGATCATCAAAATCGATTCCTTATGAGCCGAGTAATCACGTAACAAACATTAAAAAAATAAAGCCGAATTCAGACCATCTTCTTTTTGGAGTCGGTTAAAAATAAAGTAAGTATATGAGAAAAGCATAAATTGAGGATCCTAAAATATGATATTCTTACGGCCAATGTTAATAATGTATATCTAATAATGGATTTCAAACAATCTGGATAGCAGCGTATCCGCCGCCCTTTCCTATACCTAAATACCAATTTATCCTATCCACAGATATATTATTGGCAAGCGATAACATAAACATGGATTAAAATATCAATCTTGGACAGCAAGTTTTGGATTTGGATTGATTATTAGCATTGGCCGTTAGTCACCCGTTTGAAAAGAGATATGGTACGGACGGTTATAAGCCTAAAACAAATGTTGTTTGTCAGTCGGATTTTAAGGGGCCATATACGCTAAAATATGTCAGCAGTTTACTGTTTTTTTCATACAAAGCAATCATGGATTTTGCTGACAAAATTACACAAGATTAACATGAATATGCTTTACTAGACTAGTGTTTCCAAAACACGATTCATTTCACTTTGCTCGATAGAAAAAAATCAAAAAGTTAACCCTTTTTTGAAAGCAAAACGCTGTAAAATGGCTACTTCAAATATGAAAATATCGACACCAGATTTAACGTAAACATAGAAAAGTACTATACCTAAAAGATAAGTGTTTCAGCTTTTATACTTTTTTCAAATTACTTTTATAATGTCAAAAATAGTGATTTTTGTCGTTTAAGACGTTTACTTTAGAGTGCCATTGTTCATAGTAATCATGGAAGAGGGGAGCGCGGTGATTGGCTCTTCTGGCTGACTGAGTATGGGGCCTTAAGGAAAATGTACAACTAATATTTCTGAGTTACATTGCGTCAAATGTCACTGGAAAAAGAGCGGTGACATTTAAATATAGATAATTAAATATAGAAATTTACCCCTTGCTGGTCCGGGCTCGTTTGTAGAATAGACCATCTGCCCTCCTTGCCAGGCAGCTCGTAAAAGGCGAGCATAGGCTCACCGTCACTAACACCGTGACATCTGACTAGGTGGTAGAGTTCGAAGCTGATTTTCGCAAAAAATAAAATAAAAAAGAGAAAGCCTAAAAGAAGTATTTTCCACGGACGAGGACGCAGGGAATGGCTAGACTAATGTAATCTGAGTCAATAACAAGTATTATAAACATAATAATATAACCTATTACTTTCTAAGATATCTTATCTTTATTAGATCGTCGATAATAAAATACCAATGCTATGACAATTCAACATTATCGTCCAACCGCTTGTAATAAATTCAATCAAGCACAATTTTTATGAACTAAAAGCATCTTTACGCCCATATATCCGAAGTGGTTGGCAGAGATACTACCAGGGCACCCACGAAGAGCCGAAGACACTTAACGAAGTTTCATAATATGATAAAAGTTGTTTTTATTAGAAAACTAGCTGTCCCGGCAAATTTCGTTTCAACCGTTCAGTTTGTATGGGAAAAAATAAAGTATGGTTTTCCCATTTTCTCTGCTATTTTCCCTGTTTTTCTCTTCATAAGAACATTCTTCTGACAATTACTAACACAGCAAAAACAAGAATTAACCGAATCGGTTCAATCGTTTGGAAGCTATGCGCTTACCAACAAATTAAGCAATTCATTTTTATATTATATCTAGATTTAAAATACAGGTGTGATCGTTTTGAATTGAAAGCAAATGGAACGCATTCGAAATGCTGAAGATCTAATATTAATACTAGTGGTCGCCCGTTAGTCGAAATTCGAGCATAGTAAATTTTAATATCTTTTTCATAAGATCGCCATCTTCATTTCTCAAGACCAACTACTAAACTTTATGAATAGTTAGTGCGCCATCTATGATCTATCTATCTAACATACCCGCCCCAATTTGGCAACGCAATATTACCACATTTAGTGTCTTTAGGCGGCAGGAATTTCTTGCCATCAGGGGATCTGTCTGCTTGTTTGCCTTTAAATACCATAAAAAATGCAAGGTACCAAATTTAAATATGACTAAATCACTTAAGACGTGACATTGATTCAGTTCAGTGCTCCTCAGCTGCGTCATCAGTTCGAAGAAATGATTTTCCCGGTATAATCTCAGATCCACCTTCTCTCGCTGGTTATCTGACCAGTTATCAATGTGTCTGCGGTTAAAGGCACGTTTATCTTAATGCACAACTTTTAAAGAGGTTTCGTAATAACTATTAATAACTAACTGTGCCGGTAAATTTTGTACCACCCGCAGTGTGTCACGTGCGATTTTTGTTTTAAATGTTTAATGTTTTATTCATATTTCATCATCATCATCATCATCTGTCGCCTCAGTGGTCTAGCGGTTCAGTTGTTGGACTTGACTGCATGAGGTCCCGGGTTCGAATCCCGGGTCGGGCAACAAAAAAGAAAATTGGGGTTTTCCAATTTTCTAATAAAAAAAATGTTGCTCGGGATAGGATATGTGCCCGGTTGGCGATAGGCTTGCCACCTATCACATGGTGGGACTTAGTATCTTCGGCTAGTCGTCGGTGCCCTTGTTGTGCCTCTGCCTTCCTCTTCGGGAATATGAGCGTGAAGATATATATATATATATATTTAATCATCATTAGCCGGACGACGTCCACTGCTGGACATAGGCCTCCCCCAAAGAGCGCCACAAGTCACGGTCCCCAGCCCTTGTAACCAGCGACTCCCCGCGACTTTGACCAGGTCATCAGTCCACCGGGTGGTAGGTCGTCCAACACTACGTCCTTCGGTGCGGGGCCGCCACTCGAGAACCTTTCTTCCCCAGCGGTTATTAGTTCTGCGACCAATGTGGCCTGCCCATTGCCACTTCAGCTTGCTAACTCTCTGAACTATGTCGGTTACTCTCGTTCTCTTGCGGATCACTGAATTACGGATCATATCTCGCAGAGAAACACCGAGCATAGCTCTCTCCATAGCACGCTGAGCGACTCTGAGCTTATTTAAGAGGCCCACATTTAACCGCCAAGTCTCAGTTCCATATGTCATCACTGGTAACACACACTGTTCCAAGACTTTCAACTTTCATATTTAATCAGGTGTTACTTTCCAGAAATTCGTTATTAATAGATATTAGTATAAATTATATTATCTTTGTTAATAATTAAAACTAACCAACGCAACGAACTTCGTATCTCCTGACATTAACAGTTACTAACTGTGTGGAAAAAATACATATTGTTTTTCCATTTTCCCTGTGATTTTCCCGGTTTAACTCTTTATAATAACTTTCTCCTGACAATAACCTACACAACAAAGAGAGAATTAGCAAAATTGGTTCATCCGTTTAGGCGATGAGCACTCGAATTGAGGATTTATTTTTATATTTGAAGATTAAAGATAATTGATCAAGATATACCTTCTAAAATCCATATCTATATCCATATATATATATATACATAAATTATTGATGCGAAAGTTTGTCTGTTTGTCACCTTATCGCAGCTAAGCCGCTGGGCCGATTTTAATAAAATTGGACATACGTATACTCAATTAAAGACCCAAACAAAAATAAACATTATTTTAAGTCCACTGCTGGTAGGTATTAGCTGCTATACTATTGCTGGAAGGACCTATAATGGGGTAAAAATTTTGCATGAAAATCGTAACTGACGAAGTTGCAGGCAAACAGCTAGTGTGTTATAAATATAAAAAATATAAAATTGATAAGTCATCTACCATTGTTACACCAGTTCGACTATTGGAATTCTACCGTCTTCTCAATATGATTCACACTATTGTTTCATAAAGTGTAGTTTTTACAATTTTTTAAATAATTCGTAATATTATGAAACATTTGATTGTTTGAAGTGTTTTGATAGGCAACTTGTTGCTGCCTATTAACTGTTATGTATGTATAGCATAAATAAAATGTTTTAAAATCCACCCTAAATTAGGTGTTCTAGCAATAAGCAAACTATTCAATAAACCAGTATGCGATAGATAGAGAGAAAGAACAGTCTTTCATTCCATACACTACATTAACTTTCCCCGGAACTGCCACATCCCCGTCCCTTCTGTACTCTAATCTCTGATCCATTTGTGCCTATTTATTTAAAGGAGAGATTAGAGTTTTGTAACAGTGAGGTAAGATTCCTCAGTGACAATTATACTCTTCAAGTTCACTCTCGTAATACTTGTTACTTATATCCGTTCTTTTATCTCGTAAACAGTGAGGCTTTGGATTTCTCTCCCCGTAGATATTAGGAGAATATTAATTCATTCAAATATTCATTCAGCGCCACTTTCTACGTTCACTGTAATTAAGGATACATTTCACTTTTCTCGCTTGTTCTAAATTCTAATACATGTACCTATTTATCTAGTATTAATCGATACATTTTTATATTTTTAAGAGCACCATTACACAGTATTCAGTTAAATCTTGTTCCATACAAGCCTGGAATACATCTTGTCCTTGTCCAATACATCTTGCCTGGATGAGATCGCTGACTTGGCGATAAGGCCGCCTTTGTATATCTTATAATTTAATCTTATATTTGATGTATTTGTAATTTATCTGTATTTGGTGCATAATAAAGAGGTAAAATTTGTATTGTTCACCCGCTATCATTTATGCTTCAAAATATTCAATATGCTTCAAATAAATTGAAGGTAATTTAATCTGTGGTATGTGCTGAAACCAAACTAAAGTGCTAATTAAAACAAGTGTGGAATTCGAAATGTATATGTTAATACGTGATACCAAAACTTTGGACCTCTTATTACGAAAGTTGCGCGGACGCAGGAGCATAAAATTTGGCACACTTATAGTTTAAGTGTAGGAGAAGTGCAGAACGCTAATATTTTTCAATAAGCATTATAAAGAACATTAAATTAATAAATAAAACATTACCAACACTACCGTGCATTTGACACACACAAACAAATATATTGATGATAACAATAAAAAATCACAGATGGCTCACCATACAGTTAGGAAACAAAGTAGTTGGTCTTGAGAAATGAAGATGGCGTTCTTATCAACAAGATATTAAAATTTATTATGGTCGAATTTAAACCAACAGGCGACCACTAGTAACTAGAAACTTACAAAATGATAAAAATGGATTTGGATTATAACCTCAAAGAGAATAGAATAGAATATTTTTATTGCACTAGGATCTTACAAAACTAAAAATCTTACTAGGTGGTAGAGTTTCGCAGCGACTCGCCCGGATTGGTACCACCGCCTTACCTATTCCTGACGCCATAACGTCATGACGTGTCCCGGTTGGGAGGGTAAGGTAGCCGGTAAACTTACTTTTGCTCGAGGTCTAACATCCCGGCCTCAGGTTGGCAACGGACTATTACCACCTTTGGCGTGAATTTCTTACCATCAGGAAATCCGTTTGCTTTTTTGTTCTTCTCTTTTTGCCTTCCATTATCATGAAAAAAAAAAATACTAAACAGATCACAGTAAGAAATCATCAACATAGATATCTATAGAAAACAATATTTACAATGTTTTTAATAGTTGTCCAAATTTTTATTGCATAATTATGGAAAAGTCTTTGATTTTATAAGGAGCACAAAAAAGCTTGCTTGTTTGACTTCCAATATCATAAAAAATTAAATGCTTGTTAACTATTAGGTATAACGTAAAATGTTTAGCTTTAAAACCGTTTGGCCTTCAAATCAGATTTCTAGTAAAACATTCTCAGTTCAGCTGAAATCTATATAATGTAGTGCTTGTACTGAAAAATTCATAAACTATTATTTTGCTGGGCATATTAAGATTAACACTTGCGTACCAAAGATATGATATATTAGACTCCAAAGATAAGAATTCTGCGTTGGTATACCGAATTAGTTGACACAGAAGCAACGTAGGAATGCGGAAGGAAAGGAATAGCACTTTCCCCGTGCTTAGGATAGATAAATTTTAAAATTATGAGGGATAAATGTAATAAAATAAATAAACCATTACTAATAAAAAATATGAAGTAGATAGATTATTTCACAATCTACATCAATTTTGTGCTGCAATTCCCTCTCTCTCTCTCCATTTTAAAGCAAAGTATCTTCACGCCCATATCCCCGAAGAGATAGGCAGAGACACAACCAGGGCACCCACGACTAGCCGAAGACACTAAGTCCCACTATGTGATAGGTGACAAGCCTGTCGCCAACCGGACACATTTCCAATCCCGAGCAACATTTTTTTTATTAGAAAATTGGAAAACCCAAATTTTCTTTTTGTTGCCCGACCCGGGATTTGAACCCGGGACCTCGTGCAGTCAAGTCCTGAACCGCTAGACCACAGAGGCGATAAAGCATTTTAAAGCAAATTTGTGGAAACTCTCCACTATCTCTAGACGTACGTTCGAATTGTACTCCTCAGTAAACTGTGGAAACTCTCCTCTATCTCTAAATGTACGCTCCAATTTTACTCCTAAGTAAACTGTGGAAACTCTCCTCTACCTCTAAATGTACGCTCCAATTTTACTCCTAAGTAAACTGTGGAAACTCTCCTCTATCTCTAAACGTACGCTCCAATTTTACTCCTAAGTAAACTGTGGAAACACTCCTCTATCTCTAAATGTACGCTCCAATTTTACTCCTAACTAAACTGTGGATACTCTCCTCTATCTCTAAATGTACGCTCCAATTTTACTCCTAAGTAAACTGTGGAAACTCTCCTCTATCTCTAAATGTACGCTCCAATTTTACTCCTTACTAAACTGTGGAAACTCTCCTCTATCTCTAAATGTACGCTCCAATTTTACTCCTAAGTAAACTGTGGAAACTCTCCTCTATCTCTAAATGTACGCTCCAATTTTACTCCTAAGTAAACTGTGGAAGCTCTGGTCGTTATCAATGAGTCATAAATAAATAATCTGGCGCAATTTCCATAGCGACAGCGATAACGATATCTCAAGACGTAACTATTTCGGTGTGTATAGGTCAAGGTTGCCAGAGATGTGCTCACATTGTACAGTTCAATGATTCTCTTGGATTCCCGAGATTGATAGACCATATTTTGGAATCTCACCCTAAAAGTATCTTCACGCCCATATTTCTTAAAAGGTAGGCAGAGGCACAACTGGGTACCCACAAGTCACGACTAGCCGAAGACACTAAGTCCCACAATGTGTTAGGTGGCAAGCCTATTGAAAACCGGGCAACGTTATTATTATTAGAAAATTGGGAAAACCACATTTGCTTTTTCTTGCCCGACCCGAAAATCAAACCCGAACTAGATTACAGGGGCAACCACCCTATAGAACCTGTAGATCTATTGATATGTTTTCAAAATCACATTTTAGTAATGAACAGTTATTTGTTCGTCTGCTTAGGTAGTTTATTTAATTTGTTACGACAAATCATTTTTGTCTAGCATAACATCAAGTTTCTGTGCATTTGCTAGAATACAGTCACTTATATTTATGTAGGTACTACAGTTTTATTCAAATTAGATGGATATGACACACACATTACACAAGAAATAACTTTGTGCGGTTGATTTGAAATCTAGTTTATTTTTAAATTTATTTCTAGGAAAACGATTAAGATTTTTATATACAAGTAAGTATCTTCACGCCCGTATCTCCGAAGAGGTAGGCAGAGGCACAGCCAGGTTTTTCATAAAATGTTAAAACTAAAATAAGTACTTCTAAATGATTTAACATTGGTTCCTACAGTTGCATGATTCTAGTGATTTCGTTACAACTACTAAAAATTGTAAATAAAAATTTATAGCATAACTAGCTGACCCAGCAAACTTCGTATCGCTTGACATTAATGCTTCGACAGTAGCGCAGTCTGTCGGATCCGATGTGAAACATTACAAAATCAACAACGACTTATTATTAAAAATTAATCAAAAAAACATTTTCCAGGAGACCAAATTCTGAATCTAAACCATTCTCGAATTCCCTTGAACACGCACAAAAACTTTCATCAACATCGGTCCAGCCGTCTAGAAGGAGTTCAGTGACATACACACTCACAGAAGAATTATATACCTATATAAAGATATTGTCATTTGCTTTACATTTAAAAATATCGATCGTTAAGATGAAAGGTAAGATGTCAAATTTTAATAAGACAAAACTCTACGTCATCTCCTATTTGCTACTATTACTAAAAAAAATGTTACTCATCCTAAAAATATTTCATTAACAAAAAACGTTGGTCATGTTATGGCATGCCAAGATTTGAAATTTGTGAGCCAAGATCTGTAAGATGGTTTGATATGATGTCATTGAAAGAATTGGCTATAGAAAAGACATGGCATATTATTTAAGCTTTCTACTAGAGTCGCCCGGATTTGTACTACCGCCTATAATGTCCGCGCTTGTCGTTGAAACGTTCCAGCTTGTAGGGTAAGGTAGCCGGTAAACTTACTTTTGCTCGAGGCCTAACATCCCGGCCTAAGTTTGGCAAAGCACCATTACCACCTTTGGTGTATCTTGGCGACGTGAAAATCTTACCATCAGGAAATCCGTGTGCTTGTTTGCCTTTCAATGTCATAAAAAAAATACCGCCACGATTACGGAAATCTACATTGGTTTTTTACAATATTCTACAAAAAAAAATAAAAAAATTACAGCTGTAAATAATATATAATTTTAAAAGTCATTTATTCACACTCACAGTTACGACACTAACTTAATTAGGTATACAATTTTAGACCTATAGGATGGGACCCTAGTATAATTTAAATTAGTTAAAGCTTATCTTTAGATGGTTATATTACCATTATTAATATTCTTATCAAGTTTCAGAATAAGTTGTCTGAAAACCCCCAGCTACCTAGCTACCTATTGTTGTTTATATTATACATCTTTATTCTTCTAGTTAAGTAGGTTTATTTCTCTAGTTTCATTGATACATTTCCTTCTTACATTATTTGTATTTATTTTATTTTGTCTGCAATCGACACAACTTTGTGTTGCGATGAAAGTAATTCATATTTACTCACTACTTTGTTTTTAAAACTTTAAGGATTGAAATATGCAAATTATTAACAATAAAAAAAACAAGAGATTGTAAATAAGTGTTATGAATATACAAAAATATTTGGATGGTCTTATAAATCAGTATAAGTCTACAAATTGTTTCCTGGTACAGATGTTAAAATTTGCATCGATATTTAAAATCGAATAAAACATTCCCATAAAGATTAAAAACAAACACAGTACAATTTCGATTCGATTTCGAACAGTTATAAGCTAATCTCAACTGTATGAGATTTCTTCAGAGGAATATAAAGAAGAACATAGTTGATACGTATAATTACAGTGAATTTTACCGGACCCATATAATAATAACGCAATGACCGGATCTTAATAACTATTAATAATAATAATTATTATATAATAATAATTATTATTATCATATTAGAGTTAATGTGCAACGATGATCACTTTTCGTAAGCAGTGAACGGATACTATTAAACTTTTGAATAAGTATTCGATATTTTACCATAATATATTATACCTACTTACTTAGATAAAAAGTTTATACAGGGTATGATATATATTCATTCCACCTAATGATACAAGAGAGGATATTCAACAATTCTCCATTTAGATAAACAGTTTGCATAGGTTATGATTAAAATTAAATAGACCTAATGTTACAAGAGAGGATTTCACAGGTTTTTTCACAGGAAAGGTTTTCACAGGGTATGATTTATATTTATTCCACCTAATGATACAAGAAAGGATATTCAACAATTCTCCATTTAGATAAACAGTTTTCATAGGTTATGATTAAAATTAAATAGACCTAATGTTACAAGAGAGGATTTCACAGGTTTTTTCACAGGAAAGGTTTTCACAGGGTATGATTTATATTTATTCCACCTAATGATACAAGAAAGGATATTCAACCATTCTCCATTTAGATAAACAGTTTGCATAGGTTATGATTAAAATTAAATAGACCTAATGTTACAAGAGAGGATTTCACAGGTTTTTTCACAGGAAAGTTTTTCACAGGGTATGATTTATATTTATTCCACCTAATGATACAAGAAAGGATATTCAACAATTCTCCATTTAGATAAACAGTTTTCATAGGTTATGATTAAAATTTAATATACCTAATGTTACAAGAGAGGATTTCACAGGTTTTTTCACAGGAAAGGTTTTCACAGGGTATGATTTATATTTATTCCACCTAATGATACAAGAAAAGATATTCAACAATTCTCCATTTAGATAAACAGTTTTCATAGGTTATGATTAAAATTCATTATACCTAATGATACAAGAGAGGATATTCAACAATTATCCATTTAGATAAACAGTTTTCATAGGGTATGATTAAAATTCATTACACCTAATGATACAAGAGAGGATGTGAAACAATTCTTTATGAACTAATTCACAAATAAAGTAGGTATAAAGAGCACTAGTCCAAATATAAAAAAATCAGGAATCCGATGAACAGCCTCATTTTAAGCTTTTTATATATTATTTTTTTTATATATTATAGGAAGGCAAACAAGCAGACGGATTTCCTGATGGTAAGAAATTCACGCCGC
>NJDD01007820.1:5928-29022 GCA_002245505.1 Calephelis nemesis | reverse complement strand
CTAGTCAAATGCCACGATGTTAGTGACGGTAAGCCTGTGCTCGCCTTTTGCGAGCTGCCTGGCAGGAAGGCAGATGGTCTATTCTATAAAAGAGCCCGGACCAACACTGCTATACTTGAAAACTTAGTAGCTCATATGAAAGTTTGCGGCAGCGAGTGCAGAGTTTGGTTCACGATTTGAATTTAAGTTTTATTTTCCTTTAAAAATGTGAAAATGCCTCGAATAATTACTAACCGGCAGTAAATCAGTAGCGTTGGCGTAACGGAAGGCAGCTACAGGTTGAGCGCTCCAACCACACCTTGCTTTAGGGTCCTTCACCAGACCTATGACGGAGAAATTTCCTTCAGCGTCACCAGCCTCATCCATGTTTACCTGGTGGATAAAGATATTTATATCTCGTCAAATTACACCAATTGTTCTAGCCTAAAGAAAGTAAAGATAGATTCTGTTCTTCTTAAATGCCTTCATCTGTCGGGGACTGAATTGAGCATAGTCATAGAACATTGGTGAGAATTATGATAGTTTACTTACAAATATTGTTTTTAAACAGAGCAGGGCATAAAAAAATAAAAAACTGCCTCACACACACACAGGCGATTTTTATAAAAAATAAAAATCGCCTCTGTGGTCTAGCGGTCCGGGTGTTGGACTTGACTGCATGAGGTCTCGGGTTCGAATCCCGGGTCGGTCAACAAAAAGAAAATAGGATTTTTCCAATTTTCTAATAAAAAAAAATTTTGGTCGGGATTGGTAATGTGCCCGGTTGGCGATAGGCTTGCCACCTATCACATTGTGGGACTTAGTGTCTTCGGCTAGTCGTGGGTGCCCTGGTTGTGCCTCTGCCTACCCCTTCGGGGATATGGGCGTGAAGATACTTTACTTTAAAAAACTGCTTTTGATAGAAATGTGTCAAGCTGTATTCTCCATATAAACATAAGGACGGAGTTTTGGCGCCACCGAGAGAAAAGATGGTCGAAGTTTTTTCATTATTATTGAATTTCGTGTTGATTTTGAATGACATTAGTCAATTTTGGTGGCATTTTGTACAATTTTGTTTAGTGAAAGTGCACAAATGAAATAATCATGAAGAAATTTGGGTATCGTGTATGTCCTCGTTGCCGCCAAATCTCCTTACATAAGCTTGTGTAATGAGGCCGCCGCTTTACCCAAGAGCCTGACATGACTTTCTGACGACTTATAACTAATTATGATTGATCAAAATTGATATAAAGTTTGATGCAAATTTCCACTTGACGAATGGCAAAATACTAACGTGAAGGCTAAAACTTAAAGAAAGAAAGAAAAAAGAACATAAGGACGTCAAGCTAATAATTCATCCTCCTACTGACCAAACGCGAGGCCCGGATTCGTATCCCAACGTTGTCAAACGTTTATGTGGAACATAGATGTGAGCATTTTCGGGTTTAGGTGTATATAAAATGTATATTTTATATACATCAATATTTCTATGTTTTAGTACCGTTGACTAACACCCATAACACAAGCATTTTATTTGCTTACTTTGGGGTTAGATTCAATTTGTGTTACTTGTTAACGGATAATTATTTATATTTGTATTTATTTTTTCATTTATTTAAAATAATATATAATACACACATATAAATATTTTCAAACATCTAAAGCCCGTTACACACGTAGCTATAATATATATTAATATGCCGCGCTATAATATACATATATTTTGCCCTCGTTTGCACGCGTTTTGTAATAAAGGGTGCTTTGATTATTAATTAGTTAGTTATGAATACAACAAGTACACGGTTATTGGATTTAATTAACAGTTCTTCAGAAGATGATTCCGATGCTGCTTTTGATATTATGTTAGTTGCCTTATCAGTATTATACCGTGAACTATCCTAAAACTATCCACACGTTGGAACATGCTGCACATTTAAAATATGTCGTAATATGTCTTGTATACCATAATATGTATTAATATGCGATAATATATTCGTCGGAGGCGTCATAGAAATATATATTACTAGCTGCCTGTTCCGGCTTCGCTCGGACGGTAATTTTTTTTTATCATAAAATTGAGATGTAAGCTATCCTTTATCTCAAGTTGGATCAAAATGCACACGGTGTGCAAATTTCATTGAAATCGGTTAAGTAGTTTAGGAGTCCATCGCGGACAAACATCGTGACAGGAGATGTATATATATTAAGATAGTTGCGTGTGCGGTCGCTTGAATATTTGTATTGAAAATATATTGTAATATGTCTTGCTATAGTTCATATTAATATATATTATAGCTACGTGTGTGACGGGCTTAAACGGTGCTTATATAAATATCGTTTTAAATCCACGCTAACATTATAAATGCGAAAGTCTGTTTGTCGTAGCTTTTACAGCTAATCCGGACATATACATATATACCATAAGAGATTATGACATTATATGAGAAAGGACAGCTTGATGTGACATTTTACAAGGAAAGTGTTTTAAGCGGTATGAAAATTGTTATTTTTCCTTGGATTTCTCGATTGAATGATGCTCCAAATACCGAAGACACAAAAAAGTGATTGATTTGTTCTACATCCTGTTACGGATTGAGGGATTTCCTAAAAACATTCACTTCACATCAACTCTGGAAATTAAGCCTTTTTGTGTAAGAAAGGAATCGCCATATTGTAATTTATAAGATGATTTCTTTCTGTAAATATTTGAACTTTCACGTTTGATTTTTAAATCATGAAATGCAATGTGTCCTATTATTTATTAACTAGCACTTCAGTCAGCTTCGACTGCGTAACTTGGCTTCTTCTGCACCGATTTTAATGAAACAAAGCTTATGTCACTTAGGAATATGTAACATTCTGAAGGTGAAAGAATTTTTGATATCGGTCCAGTAGTGATAAAGCCTATTCATTTCAATAAAAAAAAATCAAACCTTTTCTCTTCCTATAAATATTATAAATGCGAAAGTTTGTATGTATGGATGTATGGATTTATGGATGTATGGATGTTTGTTACTCTTTCACGCAAAAACTACAAAGCCGATTACGATGAAATTTGGTATGTAGGTAGCTGAAGACCCAGAATAACATATAGGCTACTTTTTATCCCGGAGTTCCCGCGGGATTGGGACTTACGCAGGTGAAACCGCGGATCGCAGCTAGTTATAATATAAAATATAGACATAGATTAATCATTTTTCTTTCATTTCATTCCAAATTTAAATTAAAAATCATTTCATTGTTTAACTAAAACAACTTAAGCCTACCTTTAAACAAAGTGCGTTCAAACAACGCACACATAAACACCTCTCCCGTACACAATGTATTGAACCGTACTTACAAAATATAGCACACTGCGAGCGCGTATGTCATCCGCTTGAAATACGCTTACGTTTAATTTTTTATACAAAAACTAGCTGTCCCGGCGAACTCCGTTCCACCCGTTCAGTTTGTATGGGAAAAAGTAAAATGTTGTTTTTCTTATTTTTCTCGTAAGATTTTTCCTTTTTCTTATCTTTTAAACCTTCTCTGGACTTGAACAAATAATTCAAAACCAAAATTAGCGAAATCGGTTTAGCTGTTCTCGAGTTTAAGCGAGACTAACGACAGCAATTGATTTTTATATATAGATAGTTTAAGAAATACACATCTACCCCCTTACTAAAAAACTTAAAAAAGCAAAAGTTAGCAAAAGTCAAGTTACACACGAGTGTGTAAGATTTATTAGTAAGGAGGCCAATAATGCCAGTTTCAATGCCAGTTGTCACGATTCCTGCAGGCTTGCCTTGCTTCCTCCACATTTAACATTCTTTTTGAAGTGGAACTTCTTTAGAATCGTTGTGATTTCAAAACGGGTGTAACGGAAAAACGATAGGTAAGAGACACAAATACATATTCATCTCATTCTTTTGCAGGTAAGAGACACAAATATAATATATTCATCTCATTATTTTGTCGGTTTACTGAAGTTTTACTTCTATCGTATGTGAATCACACACAGAACTTTTTTTTACAAATACGCTGGTTTTGGAAACGCCAATCAAACTTTAATTAAACACGAAAGCGAGTGTCATCAGCACATTGTCTGCTCGAAAAGCTTTTATAATTTTTTGTCCTAAATTCAAATTCAAATTATTTTTATTTTGTAGGTAAGGCATCTTACTCTTAAAACACGTCAACGTTAGTTACCTAAATAAAGTTATCCATATACAAATAATTACCTACATCACAAAATAAACTTAACAATATTTATAATTTAAATAGATTATGTTATTGACATATTGACTACTCATAGTAACCTAGACTACGTATAATAAAATTATAACCATACAGTGGGTACATAAAAATAAAGCTACCGACTTTATATTACCTAAAATGAAGCAACGAAAAATGTTATCATAATATTAATACGTGAAGCAAAAACTTTGGACCCCTTTCTACGAAAAGTACAAAATGCTAATATTTTTTAATGATAATGTTTATAAAGTACGTTAAATCAATAAATAAAACATTACCCACACTATCATGCATTTGATACACACAAACAAACATATTGATGATAACGATAAAAGATCGCAGATGGCTCACAAACTATAATCATACAGTTTGGAAACAAAGTAGTTGGTCTTGTAAAATGAAGATGGCGTTATTATCAACAAGATATTAAAATTTATTATAGTTGAATTTTGACCAATGGGCGGCCGCTAGTTCTAGTAATTTATTCAGCGGAAGGTTGTTTAAATTCAACATTTATTAAACTGTCAATTATCGTATTTAAGGCTACCAGGTGTAAGTAACTAACAGCTACACTCAGAGATGTCAATTAACATTTAATCAATATTATCAATCAATGGCGTAAATATCTATTTATTTCTGAAGTTTGTCGGGATGATAAGATTTATGTTGGTTAAAGGTCTACTCTTCCCACCTTGAAGCTTGTAGCAGGACTCAAGCTGCTTGTCAAGCTTTATATTCCTATGTTCATAGTAAAGCAAAATCTGTTATTCAAACTTCACACCTAGATGAAAATTGACAGAAATTTGCCGATTATCAAACACTAAGAACTAAGACACTTGGAGAAACGAATTGAAATAAGAATGTGAAAACAATAAAGCAAAAACATGTAAAAAAAATGTTGTCGGGTCAGGCGTATGACTTTGAGGTGTCAGGGCTATGCGGAGGAAAAACTTATCATTATTTTCTAACTTTATTTTAGGAACCTTAACTGAGACAATTTTTTTGTCTCACTGTACCTGGTATAGTAAGTAAAAAATAAATTTTAACTTTTTAAAATTTGCGTGGGCTAAGCCGCGGGCAACACTTAGTTAATTATAATATATAATGAAGGTTCAACAACGTCGCAATACACATAAATAATTTTAGTTCAATTTCTTTTCATAAAAACATTGTAGTAATAATAATGTTTACTTTAATTTTCCTGGTTCATTCTTAACATTGGTGGTGATTGTGCTGTTCACAAACTAAACTTATTTTTACTATCTTTTTCAAATGAAACAAAAACAAAAGAGATGGAAGAGTTTAGCTATGTCAGATTAGTCCGGACATACCAAATCGTAATGTTTTTTAAACAACGTTTTCCGAGTGATAGATTAAACGTTTGTAAAATGACGTGTGTAGACTCATCTGACAGCACTGAATATTTTTTGTCTCTTTCTATTGATTTTTCTTTTGATCGCCTCTGTGGTCGAGCAGTCCGGGTGTTGGACTTGACTGCATGAGGTCTCGGGTTCGAATCCCGAGTCGGCCAACAAAAAGAAAATTGAATTTTTCCAATTTTCTAATAAAAAAAAATTTTGGTCGGGATTGCAAACGTGCCCGGTCGGCGATAGGCTTGCCACCTGTCCCATTATGGGACTTTCGTGGGTGACCTGGTTGTGCCTCTGCCTACCTCTACGGGGATATGGGCGTGAAGATACTTTTATTTTTCTATTGCTTTCGTTGAAAGAAGATAACCATAACTGAAAATTAGTTAAGTGAGTGTGCAAAAAAATTAGCACCAGTAAATCGAACAGCTAGAAACGAGTGCCGTTACTAGTTTTTTTTTCCATATGCCAAAAATGACATCCCGAGCACGCCCGCTAAATGTAACAATAATGTCCAAGGTACATTATATATTCCTACTAGCTGTTGCCCGCGGTGTTGCTTGCGTGGTTAATAGTCTCACAGGAAAAAAAATTGGGATAAAAACTATTCTATGTGTTAATCCAAGTTACCTTCTATGTGTGCCAAATTTCATGAAAATCGCTTCAGCAGTTTTTTCGTGAAAGAGTTTTTTTTATGATATTGGAAGGCAAACAAGCAGACGGATTTCCTGATGGTAAGAAATTCACGCCGCCTAGAGACACCAAAGGTGATAATGGTGCGTTGCCAACCTGGGGCCGGGATGTTAGGTCTCGAGCCAAAGTAAGTTTACCGGCTACCTTACACTACGAACCGGAACACGTCACGACGTTATGGTGGCAGGAATAGGTAAGGCGGTGGTACCAATCCGGGTGAGTCGCTAAGAAACTCTACCACCTAGTCAAATGTCACGGTGTTAGTGACGGTAAGCCTATGCTCGCCTTTTACGAGCTGCCTGGCAGGAAGGCAGATGATCTATTCTGCAAAGGAGCCCGGACCAACACGGGGGATTTAAACTGGCTCTTCTAACTGTCCCGGATACATATTACAAAAGTAATTTATTAAATAAATACATCTACACAAATTACGCAAATTAACCTAACCATAAAGTAATTACGCAGGTAATATTATGTGTGCCTTTGGAAATTAGTCAACGATAACAATGCTCAAAAACACTTAAATACAAAAAAAAATACTCAGACCCAGAAACAAAATGCCAGTATAACACAATGCCTCGTTAGGAATCGAACCTGAACTTCACTGATGGCAGGTGGCGTTAATCGAAAACGCTTACCCTTAAAAAAGCACTACTTACGTCAAATCCCTGAAGAGATCTGTATGTTGTCGGCTTTAAGAGTTTCATAAGTGTAGTCCCATCAGTGGGAGATAGTCCGTTCCTCATGGCTGCGGTGGCTGCTCGGGCCCATAACGTCACCGCGTCATACAGATGAGCTGCTTCGATGGGTACCTGAGAAATTGTACGTCGTTACCATCCCTTGTGCATTTAATTTAGTTTACATTTCATATTAGCAAACATTTGTGTATTTTATCATATTGTTTATTGCCTGCTTGGCTTCTTTTTACAAACGTTAACCTTTCCTAAAACCTCGATAATAAACAGTGGCCAAGTGCAAGTCGAACTCACCCACGAAGATTTCCACTACGAGATTCTACATAAGAGTAATAAATAATGTTTGACAGGATATTTTAAAAACCTGCAAAAATTTTAACCAGCAATCATTTTCACTTGATAAACCTTTGTTTAGTATTTGTATTTTATATAAATACCAAATTTGATTGCCAATGATTAAAATACGCAGAAGATCCAAAATACCGTGAAATCCAGTTCATACATACATTATTTTCATAAATTAATATATTTGTTTGAAATAGCCGTCAATTCGTGGAAATCTAAATTTATCCAAAATTATTCTTGTAACTTCCCGCTTCCCACAAAAATAATTATTTTGTTAAGAATTAATTTGGTAACAGAACAATAATAAGATTTCCACATTATTCTTAACTGAAATTAAATTAAAAACAATATTTTTTTATGATATTAGAAGGCAAACAAGCAGACTGATTTCCTGATGGTAAGAAATTCATGCAGCCTAGATACACCAAAGGTGGTAATGGTGCGTTGCCCACCTGAGGCCTGGATGTTAGGCCTTGAGCAAAAGTAAGTTTACCGGCTAGCTTAACCTCCATACCGGAACACGTCATGACGTTATGGCGGCAGGAATAGGTAAATTGTACGAATTTATTAAAAGTAAGCGATATGGTTGTTAATCAATGTGTAATGTGTAATAGTATAGTAGACAAAAACCTAAGTACATAACATAATAAATTTAATAAACACATACACAAAAATACATACATCGATATTTGATATTTTCCATCGTCGGCGCTTGGTTTTACCAAATATTCATATTTTTAAATGAAGAAACACTTGTACTGTTTTACGTATCACTTATATTTTATTATTTTATAAATAGCCTACCGGTTTCGCTTTTTACAGCATCATCAGGGCTAGAACTTAAATTACTAATTACTAATTACTAATTGAAATGAATAGGCTCCGAAACTACTAGACCGATTTCAAAAATTCTTTCACCTTTAGAATGATACATTTTTCTTCATGAACATCGATGTATTTTTAAATGATGAAACATTTGTACTGTTTTACGTATCACTTATATTTTATTATTTTATAAATAGCCTACCGGTTTCGCTTTTTACAGCATCATCAGGGCTAGAACTTAAATTACTAATTAGTAATAGGCTATTTATAAAATAATAAAATATAAGTGATACGTAAAACAGTACAAATGTTTCATCATTTAAAAATACATCGATGTTCATGAAGAAAAATGTATCATTCTAAAGGTGAAAGAATTTTTGAAATCGGTCTAGTAGTTTCGGAGCCTATTCATTTCAAACAAACAAAAGATCAAACCTTTCCTCTTTATAATATTAGTATAAGATACCAATGAGTTAATTGAATTGTGTGATTACAATGAGAAAAGTATTATTTCCCTTAATTATCCATATTCATATACATAAAAATAACTACGTTAATAAAAACCGACTTCAAAACTAAAAAGTAAAAAATAGTAAAGATTTAATATTAATTATATTCTCCCTATTATTTATATCTGCATCGTATTATTTTATTTTTTTAGCACTTGCCCTGTGCGTGGGATAAATTTCTATAAATTTTAAAGAAAGAAAAAATTTCGCCCCAGACAGGATTTGAACCTGTTCGTCGGCTTGAGACGAAAGGTTACAGGTTCAAATCCTGTCTGGGGCGAAAAAAAAAATTTTTTTCTTTCTTTAAAATTTATAGAAATTTATATCTGCCATTTACTAACAGGTTTGAAGTCAGTGCCAAGCAAATTAAATACTTGTAAATAATTATTGTTTTAAAACTTGGCACCGACTTCAAACCTAATAGTAAATAGCACATTTAAATAATAGGTAGCATATAATTAATATCAAATCTTTATTAATTTTTAATTTTTAGTTTTGAAGTCGGTTTTTATTAACGTAGTTATTTTTATTTAGTATTTTTAGTCTATTGCTTATATGATTTAATTTAATAAAAATATACATCTGAATAGTTGAAAGTAGTTAAAATGCTCATATAATAAAAACTAATAGGCCTACCTGAATCCAATTTTTGTTATGATATTGGAAGGCAAACAAGCAGGCGGATTTCCTAAAGGTAAGAAATTCACACCGCCTAAAGACACCAAAGATGGTAACGGTGCGTTGCTAACCTAAGGCCGGGATGTTAGGCCCTGAGCAAGGGCGTCTAGGCGGCGTGAATTTCTTACCGTCAGGAATTCCGTCTGCTCGTTTGCCTTCCAATACCATAAAAAACAGGTTACCCTTTATGTATGCCGAACGAATAAACATACATACTTTCGCATTTATAATATTAGTAGGATTAAATATAGTATTCTAAATACAGAAAGCACAATATTTTTAGTAGCTAATACTGTAAGGTTAAAAAGTTGTAATATTGTAAGATACATAACATATTTATGGGAAAGAGAAGATAATACTTTGAATAAAATCTTCGAACTATCAGTAGTCGTAACATTTAATAGTTTTTAATTCTCACATGGGAATCTTTAGAGCCATCAGAGTTCCCATCAGAGGTTCTATGTCTTTATCCGAGACTTTATCTAGTATTATAGACAACATGCAAACCAAAAGTGTATACTTAATTTTACTGATACCACTGCTCGCCCGTGTATTCTGTGCTAGAGATTAGGGTAACAGCTACGCACCAGTAACATCTATGGCTTCCACAGCCAGATTGCCTCTAACCATTAAGCAAAACGACTGCTTATTCGCGTATTGAAACAAATGTTACCCTTTTCAATATACCTACCTATTTCTTTTACTATATACTAACTTACTCGCTGTCTTATAACATAAAAACGGGTTGCACTCTGGGAGTGCTGGCAGAAGTGAAAATTTGAATATTAACGTTGTGTATTTTTGATATTTTGGAATGGTTAGGGAATAATTTTGCACGAATTGCTTTAATTATTAGTATGAAAGTACTATCATTTATGTGGTAGAATACAATATTCATTTATTGCACTATCGTACACAAACATGACAACACGAACATTCGCGCAAGCGCCCTTTGCCGTCTTACGAATTTTCGATCAGGTCACGGTCACTCTTTAGAAGTTTTTATCTATTCAAAAAAAAGTGCGCAACGCCGCTGAAGAAGTTTTCACTCCAAAAATCACAAATAAATTATTCCAATGACAATACTTTCGTCCCTAAAAGGAAGTTTCTAATAATAGAATACTCTACAACACTTTCTTTTGTAGAGAACTTTTAACGGTATTTTCATTCTACAACAATTTCGTCAAATAAAAACTAATGAATAAAGCAAGTTACATTCTTTGTACAAAAGTTTTATTTTTATTTTTTACAAACATTTATATTATCGTGGTACTAGAGCATAGCAATGCTTTTTGATGGGACTGAAGCCAAACAGACGAATTTCCTGATAAAAAGATGGCGATTGCTAGTCTGAGGATGGGATATTAAGCTTCTTATGTAAGAATACGTATGTATATAATAATCTCAAAACAGGTAAGTAGGGGTACAACCAGAGCATCTACATCTACTGACTAGCGAAGTCCCACAATGTGATAGCTGGCAAGCCTGTCGCTAATCAGGCACAAATCTAATCACAGGCAACGAATGTAAGTAGATGAGTTAATTAACATACTAACGCCGGTATATCATAATATTTGGTTAAGTTGGCTACCATTCTATCCAAAAAACCTAGACATCCAAATTCGCTAAGACATTCAAGTCCAGCCGACTGCACTAGTTGAATTGCTATGAAAGTTCTAAGATTATTATTTATCTAACACTCGAGTAGGTTTACACTTTCCTTCATCAAATGTCGAGTCATTTCGGGAACGGAATTAGACTATCGAAATTGGGGCAAATGAAAGGCGAGTTACATATAACCCTATTATAACAGCATATCAAAATAGTTGCCATTCTCCAATTTCTATCATATATTTGAATTTAAAACTTCTTTAGCGTCGTTGTGCACTTTTTTTAAGTTTGGGTATAAACTTCTCAACTCGCGTCAGATCGTTAGAACGTAAGACGGCGCACTGCGCATGCGCGAAAAAGACGGCGCGAGTTCTAAAATAAAACGTAGATTCTTTGCTGGTTTTGTATAGCTTAGATATTTCCAAAAAGTATAGGATTCGCAATGGATAATACGCCGCAATATACCTACCATTACATTCTCACAAGACATGATAGCAGTTATACGTATCTGATATCATGTCTTGTATTATACGTAATATCAACAGACATTACTCTGTTCCATCTTGAAAACAAGCTTTATGTGTAGACGAGCAATGTTCGTTGTACAGATCATATGACGATGTTACTAGCCGTCACGTGGTCTTACTTTAGCGAGTTTTTGTCAAGCCAAAATATTTGTGCATAAATGATAGTACTTTCATACTGATAGTTAAAGCAATTCGTGCAAAGTTATTCACTAACCATTCCAAAATATCAAAAATTCACAACGTTAATATTCAAGTTTTCACTTCTGCCAGCACTCCCGAAGTGCAACCCGTTTTTGAAGTTATACTTCTTTTGGAGCGTTAGGAAAAAATGATGAGGGTAAATTTTGACGATGCGCGCGCACACCGTCACGAAAAACGACACGATAAAGTTAGCTTTAGATAACATTTTAGTTTTTATTAAATATTAAATAAACTTTATTTAACTAAATAATGCATTATAATAAAACTTTTAATGTGTTAAATACCTTTTTTCTATGGTTAGTGTCATTTTGCCTACAAATGTAAAATAAGGCAAAAGATAAAAATTTTAAAAAGGATTTTTATCTTATTACGCCGAAGAAGTATAACTTCTAACGCGTGTACATAAGTACACACACACAATTTTTTTATTTAATCAGGCTTTTCTTTACAATTATCTGCAACATACAGATCTAAATTGATGCGAAATAATGATCTTCCAAGTACAAAAGGCAATGAAGAATTATTGTTTATATAAAAATACAATTTATGCGCTCAAATAAGTAACTGATAGTAGGTACTCCAATTATTTTGTAAAACCTTCTAACTTCGTCTCAGCAATGAAGTTGCGAAAGATCGTATAAGATTTCCAGTTATGCATAAAGTTTTTCATAGTTTATATTATAGAACGTATAAGACAAGATAATAAGATTTGAAGCAAAACAATTTTACTGCTGCGTTATTACCATAAAGCCGCTTTATTTGATGTCCTAATTGTAATTTAGTTTATAAAATTAATTTACATTAATATATTATGATGCAAATCATACTCGTATGTCAATGTTTAATATATTATTTGTACCTATAAATTTTAATTTGTTTTTTTTTTATCGCGTTTAGGGCCACTTGCACGTTCCTGGGTTAAGTATTTAACACTGAGTTAACGTCTAACTAGGGTTAAGTCATCTTATTTAACTCTATGTCAAATGTAATCCAGAAAAGTGCAAGGGGCCTTAGTGGGCAAAAGCAATTAATGCCTACAAATCGTTTTAACTTTAAGACAAATATTACGATTACTTTTGAACCTTAAACCGTGTAATACTAGAACTTGGAATATTATTCATATATAATTATTGGATCATGATGAAATTAATATGGGACCACCTCGGAATTATGACTTATCTTTTTTATTTATTTTATTTATTTAACACTTTATTGCACACAAAAAAAAAACAAAAATACACGAGAAGGTAAAAATGCACAAAAGGCGAGCTTATCTCTAACTAAAGAAATTTGTTCCAGCCAACCCAAAAATAACTGAAGCTGTGAAAAAAAAAATGAAAGGCATCGAAAAAAAATTTCTGAAAAAGAATCATCAAAATCGGTTTATTGTGCGTTACAAGTGCCTTTTATTTGGTTTGTTTGAAATAAACGTTTTACTAATTCTATTTTTGTATACATTTCTGAGTAATTGCTTTAAACAAACAACCATATAAACATACATTCGAATTGAGAACCTCCTTTATTGGAGTCGATTAAATACATAACGGCTATGTGAAACTATTGTGACATATATTTTACTACTATCGGCCCGGTACGTGCTTCGCTAAGTATAAGACCGCATGTATGAAACAAAAAAAAAACAAAAAACATCTCAAAAAAGTTTCAATATGACGGCATAATCCCCATCTGAAAGAAGTTTGGTTCTGACTGAACAATACCCATTACCAAAATGGCGGATCATTTTATTAAATTCATTTGTTACAAAAAATGTTATAAATGAAGAACGGTTCGACCGATTTTATGCAAACTTCACATAAACCATCTACTCAATAGTTCGAATAAAGCCTTGACACCTGGTTTGGATAGTTGAGCCCGTTCTTGAGTTTTAAAATTACAACGAAAAGTGGCATTGATGTTTTTTATATATAGATTATATTTTATTTACTTAAACATTTTTCTATATTATACCTTATTGCGCATCCATTATTTCTTATTATTCTTGGCAAAGCTTACTTTAATTGGTACCTGACGCAAATGCGATTATGTCGCTAGCAGTAAGCGATCTTTTTCAGACAAACCGTGTCACCAAAATAAAATTTGCATGCAAATTGCTATTAGCCCTTAAGGGTCCATGTATGCTAAAATACGTCAGCAGTATAATGTTTTTTTCATACAAAGCAATTATGGACCTTGGTGACAAAAATACACAAGATTAACATTAATATGCCTTATAAGAAAGACTAGTGTTTCCAAAACACGATTCATTCCAATTTGCTGGATACAAAAAAAATCAAATAATGAACCCTTTTTTGAAAGCAAAACGCAACTGTCTTCTTCATTTATAAAAATATCGACACCAGACTTAACATAAACATAGGTAAGTAAAACAGTGATTTCGTCAACATAGCAACCCCTCAGACTAAACAGTTCTCAGAATTTCTGATTATATGTCGAATAAGGTTAAAATGCCGAAACCTGATATGTAGTAAATACACGGGCAAAACGTCAGAATATCGCTTTATATTCATGGAAATTCCACTTGATGTATGTTCTATCTAATAATGTATGTCTTAACTATATGAGTAACCTTAACTACATATTATTTTACGCTTTCGTAGAGGACGGAGGAGGTTCTTCAAAAACGAAACCCTTATAGATTCGTCACGTCTGTCTGTCTGTCTGTCCGCATATCACAGCCATTTTTTTCCAAAACTATAAGAGATATAATATATACTGTTGAAACTTGGTACATGTATCCTGTAAACCGCTTAAAATTTTCACATAAAAATAGAATAATAACAATATTTTTTGGGGATTCCCCATATTATTAAGAACTGAAATATTTTCCATCAAATCCATAATTTGCGAGGGAGACACTTCTAAAGTAGAAAAATGTATGTCACCCCCTGTAAATTCTAAAATTAGAAAACGTTGAAACGATGATATATTTATGATGTAAATTTCCATGTAAACTTCCACCGAAAAATTGTTTGAATGAGATCTAGTAGGTATTTTTTATAGGTACCGTAATAACAACAGTTAAAACAGTTGTGCTTTACTGTCAAGTTACGGCGCTGCGTAGTTAAAAAAATAAATCTTTAAAATAGCGGAACCCTCACGGGCGAGACCGTCTCGAATTTGGCCGATTAATTTATGTGAGAAGTAAATGAATAGGCACATGGGTTTCCTGATGGCAAGAGACAGCCGTGGCCTGTAGATACCATAGATGTGACAGGTGTGACGCTGTCCTGAGGCCGGGATGTTAATTTTGCAAGTATATGGACCGGAATATGGTAACAGTGGCAGCAGGAATAGGTAAGGCGGTGGATCAGGCAAGTTACTGCTCAGCGCTCTACTACCAGTAAATTTCTTTAAAATTCACTTTTTTATATCGTACATACGGATAGATGTAGGTACCCGGGGAGCCAAGGCTGACATTTTACGACCAAATCAATCGGATATTATCCGAGGGTGGAGTCAAGAGTCTCCGAAACCGGCGTGTTTGCATGAAAAGGGTAATGAATGTGAAGGAAGCAAGACAGGTTTGTCAGGATCGTGAGGTCTGGTACTCGATACTCTCTGCTTACCCCGTAAGGAACTTGGCGTGAAGATATGTATGTATGTATGTACATACGGATTTGAGGAATTGTCATCAATCATCATCAATTGAGAAATTATATCAGTCTAAAGTGAAAATTTGACATTACGCCCCTAATGTGTTATAAATTTATCATCTACCCTTCCCTCGAAACAAACGTCTAGCATTAACGTTATGGCGATAGATGTCACTAGAATTGTCATTGGAATATTATCTCAAAACATGTCGACAGTTACAACCCTACGCCACAAATATATTGAACTAATTACGTTGGTTCCCGAAATTGTCTAAGGGAATCTCTGACGAAGGTTGTTGGGAATTGATTCAGCCTTTGATTATGATTGAGACGTGCACAAATTTTTCAAATCTTCTTAGCTTCGCTCAATGTAGACTGACGCAGATATTTTTTAATTGGAAAGCAAATTAAAATAACAAACGTAGAAAAACCGCAAAACTCTTTTTAAATTTTCCTTTTATACGAAACGTAGCAGCACCTAAAAACCACAAGCCAGTTGTTGATAAATTTAAAAGGATGAGAAGCGCCTTTCTACTTAGCAGTGCCGGTTTTAGTACTAGCAGCGACCTGGGCGATTTTTTTACGGCAGCCCCTAAATACAGTTAAAGTGCATACGAAGAAAATAAAAAAATTTGGAAGGGGGTGGTATAGCGTCATAAATAATGTCAACGCATCATTGACATCTTTGGTGTCTATAATTATATGTAATATAATGTAAATAATAAAATATGAGTAATATAGAATTAGTTATCGATAAAAATTTTCGATACATAATTAAAGCTACGTATGGTAGACACGTATCTTTATCTAAGGCCACGCCTCCATCAATGCACTTAGAAACTGCATTGATCAGTCAATACGTAGTATTACTATATAATCTGAGGATCAGTCAGAGAAAACATATTGACGTCGGCTCACGCTTCTCTTGCGCAGACTAACGATATTACGGTACTGGTGCTTAGCATACGTAGCTTTTATATATGTCGGCGCAACCACATTAGTTCCTCTGAAAAACTAGAATAATTAAGTTAAATAATTTGATGATGTCCAGAAAATAAGTTTATAAACCATCAGTTGATTACTTTGAGTCGATTGCGATGTGAAATTAAGGTTATCATTGTTATTTCGATACTTAGCCTAACGACTTGTAAACACCTGTGCCTGCACGTGCGCCGAGCCTTATGAAAACGGCTGCACTGTAAGCGATAAGGCATTCGCGATTCACACGCCTGTTTGGTACGTCGTTACGCTGCCCGTTAAATAAACGGTGTGTAAAAGTGCTTGTGAAGTTTTTTTTGAGAACACCCAAAATGAGTCATCACCATGCAAAACTACAATTGTGTCGTCAGCAATGATGACGTCACACTTATTAAAACACCACGAACGTTCTTAATCCGTCATCAGAAGTGGGATTGCAAGAAGCTCTTACCCAAGCTGCTTCATCATTAGTTCTTCTGCCTGATCAACTACAACAAAGCAAATGAGTCCATTCCTTCGACCTCACAAAAATAGCAGCTAGCACAGGCTGAGAACAACCCATCAGTATTAAAGCTAAGTATAGTAAATAGTAACTCTTTTCAAAACCTATAACCTTCTATAACTAACCATCTATAACTAACCTTCAATAACTCTACGAGAACCTCCGAGTATTCTACGAGAACCTCTTAGTATTCTACGAGAACCTCCGAGTATTCTACGAGAACCTCCGAGTATTCTACGAGAACCTCCGAGTATCTTACGAGAACCTCCGAGTATTCTACGAGAACCTCCGAGAACTCTCCGAGAATCTTCTATAACCCTTACATAAAAACTTCGAGAATCTACTAAACTTAACAGCAGTAATTTCCTTAAAAGACAAAGCAACGCCGGTTGCTTACAGATGCACTACTCAGAGAAAAATATTTCATTTTTTCAGGTTTACAACAAATTACAACAATCTACTGGAAACAACGAGGCTGGTGCAGCCCATTCCGTCGACCTAACTAGAAGATTGCAAGCACAGCCAAATCACGATCTATAAGTTGAGAACAACCCATTGGAATAAAAGCTAAGTATAGTAAATAGTAACTACTTTCAAAACCTTCTATAACCTTCTATAACTAACCTTTAATAACTTTACGAGAACCTCCGAGAATTCTACGAGAACCTACGAGAACCTTCGAGAACTCTACGAGAATCTTCGATAACCTTTAAATAAAATCTTCGAGAATCTACTAAACTTAACAGCATTAACATCCTTAAAACACAAAGCAGGTCTACAACAATCCGCTGGAAACAACAAGGCTGGTGCAGAGCGCGCACCGCCTGTCAGTATGGCCGTGTCGGCGCAACCACATTAGTTCCTCTGAAAAACTAGAATAATTAAGTTAAATAATTTGATGATGTCCAGAAAATAAGTTTATAAACCATCAGTTGATTACTTTGAGTCGATTGCGATGTGAAATTAAGGTTATCATTGTTATTTCGATACTTAGCCTAACGACTTGTAAACACCTGTGCCTGCACGTGCGCCGAGCCTTATGAAAACGGCTGCACTGTAAGCGATAAGGCATTCGCGATTCACACGCCTGTTTGGTACGTCGTTACGCTGCCCGTTAAATAAACGGTGTGTAAAAGTGCTTGTGAAGTTTTTTTTGAGAACACCCAAAATGAGTCATCACCATGCAAAACTACAATTGTGTCGTCAGCAATGATGACGTCACACTTATTAAAAACACCACGAACGTTCCTAATCCATCATATATTATATAAACTAATTTAGTAGATTCTTATATAAACGTGTATTGCGACTCATGTGTAAATAGTAAAACCTCTTTTGTTTATTCGTCGCCGCTAACAATATAATTAATAATTAGAACACGCGAGTGAACAACATAAATATCAACATACCTATATTACGCCCAGCTAAACATTCTTTGTGATTTTAAACTTAAATCGTCGCGTATTATTAACATTTTTAATTATTCATACGGGATACTCACGATATATTTTTATTTTATTTATCGATATTTAGGACTAGTTGCATAGTAACATTTAATAGTTTTTAATTCTTACATGGAAACCTTTAGAGCTATCAGAGCTTATGTTCTCTGTCTTTATCCGAGAACATTTATAGTATTACAGACAACATGCAAACCAAAAGCTAATATTTCATTTTACTGATTCTCGCCCTATTCTGTGCTAGAGATTAGGGTAACAGCGACGCACCAGTAACATCTATGGCTTCCACAGTCAGATTGCCTCTTACCACTAAGCAAAACCACTTCTAATTCACATATTGAAACAAATGTTACCCCTTTTAATATATACCTACCCATTTCTTTTACTATTTACTTACTAACTCGCTGTCTTATAACATAAAAAATGGGTTGCAATCCGGGAGTGCCGGCAGCAATGAAAACTTGAATATTAACGTTGTGTATTTTTGATATTTTTGAATGTTTAGGAAATAATTTTGCACGAATTGCTTTAATTATCAGTATGAAAGTACTATCATTTATGTGTAGAATACAATATTCATTTATTGCACTATCGTACACAAACATGACAACACGAACATTCGAACGAACAGTATGAAAGTATTATCATTTATGTGGTAGAATACAATATTCATTTACTGCGTTATCAATACAATCTTCATTTACTGCGAACTTAATCTTACTAATTTTCGATCAGGTCACATGTTCTAACGCGAGTTTAAGAATATCAGATTTAGGATACTGTGGATTTTTTGTTGAAATAAAATAAATTATATCCCCAATATACAGATCTAAGTTGATGCGAAATAATGATTTTCCAAGTACAAAAGGCAACGAAGAATTATCACTACATAGTATAAAATAAAGTCGCTTCCTATGTAACCTGTGTCCCTTTGGATGCTTAAATCATTAAAAGTACACGATGGATTTTGATACTGTTTTTTTAATAGATAAAGTGATTGAAGAGGAAGGTTTATATGTATATTTCATAACCGTGCAAAACCGGGGCAGGCCGCTAGTTGTTTATTTAAAAACACAATTTATGCGCTCAAATAAGTAATTAATAGTACTCCAAATATTTTGTAAAACCTTCTAACTTCGTCTCAGCAATGAAGTTGCGAAAGACGTATAAGATTTCCAGTTATGCATAAAGTTTTTATTAGTTTATAGAGCGTATAAGACAAGATAATAAGATTCAAAGCAAAACAATTTTACCGCTGCGTTGTTACCGTAAACCCGCTTTATTTGATGTCCTAATTATGATTTAGTTTATAAGATTAATTTATATTAATAAATTATGATACAAATCATACTCGTATGTCTATGTTTAATATATATTAAAAATACAAAATATAATTTTTTTATCACGTTTAGGGCCACTTCCACGTTCCTGGGTTAATTATTAAACACTGAGTTAGCGTCTAGCTTGGGTTAAATAAATAATAATAATAAATAAACAATAAATATCTCTGGACAAGTCACACAAATTGAATCTAACCCTAAAGTAAGCAAATTATATGCTTGTGTTATGGGTGTTAGTCAACGATACTAATACATAGAAATACTTAAATAGATACCAGAATAAATTTAATAAACACCCAGACCCGGAAATGCAAACTTCTAAAAGTTCATCACACAAATGCCTGCCCCGGTCGGGAATCGAACCCGAGGCTCGCGGTTGTTCGGTGTAGTTAGGCGTGTACGCTAGCCACTCCACTCGACCGACCTTGTATTTTTCAGTTTGACTCAATACCAAATGTAACCCGGGAATGAGCAAGTGGCCCTTAGAGGGCAAAAGCTATTTGTGCCTACAAATCGTTTTAACTTTAAAACACTAGGCTTACTTTTGAATCTCAAACCATGTATGGATTGGTACCACAGGCTTACCTACCTATTCCTGCCGGCATAACGTCATGACATGTTCCGGTTCGGAGTGTAAGGTAGCCGGTAAACTTACTTTTGCTCGAGGCCTAACATCCCGGCCCTTGGTTGGCAACGCACCATTACCAACTTTGGTGTCTCTAGGCGGCGTGAATTTCTTACCATCAGGAAATCCGTCAGAATCCGTTACTCAGAAACAACTATCGGGATCATTAAAAAAATATATATGTGACCACCTCGGAATTATGACTTATCTTTCTGAAAAAGAATCATCAAAATCGGTTTATTGTGCGTCACAAGTGCCTTCTATATGGTTTGTTTGAAATAAACGTTTAACTAATTCTATTTTTGTATACATTTCTGAGTAATCGCGTTAAACAAACAACCATATAAACATACATTCGAATTGAGAACCTCCTTTATTGGAGTCGATTAAATACATGACGGCTATGTGAAACTATTGTGACATTTAATTTACTACTAGCGGCCGGTACGTGCTTTGCCACGTATTTGACCGTATGAATGACATAAAAAAGAAAAAAACAACTGAAAAAAGTTTCAATATGACGACACAATCCCCATCTAAAAAAGTTTCGATTTGACTGAACAATACCCAATACCAAAATGGCGGATCATTTTTTTTTAAATTCATTTGTTACAAAAAAATGTTATAAATGAAGAACGGCTCTACCGATTTTATGCAAACTTCACATAAACCATCCGCTAAATAGTCCGAAAGAAGCCTAAACATTTGGTTTGGATAGTTGCGTTTGTTCTTGAGTTATAAAATTACAACTAAAAGTATCATTGATTTTTATATATGTATAGACTAGCTGACCCAGCGAACTTCGTATCGCTTGACATTAATACTTCGACAGTAGCGCAGTCTGTCGGATCCGACGTGAAACATTCTAAAATCAACAACTACTTATTATTAAAAAATTAATTAAAAAAACATGTTCCTGTGTACCAAATTGTGAATCTTAACCATTCTCGAATTCCCTAGAACACATACAAAAAGTTTCATCGACATCGGTCCAGTCGTCTAGAAATATATCAGTGACATACACACTCACAGAAGAATTTTATATAAAAAGATTATATTTTATTTACTTAAATATTTTTTCTGTATTACAATAAATGAATACCTGCGCATCCATTACTTCTTATTATTCTTGGCAAAGCTTACTTTAATTGGTACCTGACGTTAAATGCAATTATGTCGCTGGCAGTAAGCGATCTTTTTTTGGAAAAAACCGTGTCACCAAAATAAAATTTACATGCAAATTGCTATTATCCCTTAACCAAGTAAAATAAAAATGCTTGCCCCTGTAACCCTTGCCTACTGTTGGATAAAAATATTTCAATTTAAATAAAAAATTTAACAAATTAGTACTCCATTTCATTATAAAGCAAAAAAGTAAATTCTGTCGGCACTCCCGGAGTGCAACCAGCCGTTTTTCTTTCAGAAAATTGGAAAAACAATATTTTCTGTTTGTTGCCTGACCCAGGGAAAACAAACTCAGGAGTGCAACCAGCCGTTTTTCTTTCAGAAAATTGGAAAAACAATATTTTCTGTTTGTTGTCCGACCCGGGGAATCGAACTCGGGACCCCATAAAATCAAGTCCAACACCTGGATCACTAGACCAAAGAGGCGATAAAAAATTATAAAGCACTTGAATCTAAAGATGTTGTTGTTCAAAATTACGTGATAAATGCGAGAACGAAGATAATAATATTCTCGGCTCGCATTAAGAAAACAGAGATGTCGTCAACATAGCAACTCCTCAGACTAAACAGTTCTCAGAATTTCTAATTATATGTCGAATAAGGTTAAAATGTCGAAACCTAATTTGTACCAAACACACGGGTAAAATGCCAGAATATCGTTTTATATTCATGAAACAGGAAATTCCACTTGGTGTATGTTCGATCAAATAATTTATGTCTTAATTATATGAGTAACCTCAACTACATATTTTACAGTTTTGTAGAAGACAGTGCTTTTTTACGGTTCCGTTGCCAAAATCACAAACGCAACCCTTATGGACTCGTCATGTCTATTGGTCTGCCTGTCCGTATGTCACAGCTATTTTTTTTAAACTAGAAGAGCTATACTGTTGAAACTTGGTAAGTAGATGTATACTGTAAACCGCTTTAAAATTTTCATAATATAAAAATATAAAAATAAAAAATAGAAAAATAACAATAATAAGAACCATTAGTCAAATAAGAGTGTGGTATTTGTGGATAGGTCTTCAAAAATGACATTGAGTTTTCTACTATCATTTTTTTAAACCTTTTTAGTTTGAGCGGGAGACACTTCTAAAGTAGAAAAACTTATGTCATCATTCTTATAGGTACTATAATAACAACACTTAGGGCCACTTGCACATTCCCAGGTTACATTTGGCACTGAGTTAAACTGTCAAATATAAGGTGATTTAACCCGAGTTAGACGTTAACTCAATGTTAAAGACTTAAACCAGGAACGTGCAAGTGGCCCTTAATGTACTTCACTGCCATTGACGGCGTTGCGTAGCTTAGAATATAATAGCGGAACCCTTCATGGGCGAGACCGTCTCGAATTTTTTTTTATTTTTTTGAGATATAATCGCCTCTATGGTCTAGCGGTCCAGGTGTTGGTCTTGACTTCATGAGGTCCCGGGTTCGATTCCACAAAAAAGAAAATGTAATTTTTCCTAATAAAAAAAATGTTGCTCGGGTTTTAATGTGTGCCCGGTTGGCGATAGGCTTTGCCACCTATCACATTTTGGGACTTAGTATCTTCGGCTAATCGTGGGTGCCTTGGTTGTGCCTCTGCCTTCCTCTTCAGAGATATGGGCGTAAAGATACTATTTTAATTATTTATGTGAGAGGTAAGCGAACAAGCACATGGGTCTTCCGATGGTAAGAGAGAATTGTGGCCTATAGATACCATAGATATAACAGGT
>NJDD01007819.1:265837-284559 GCA_002245505.1 Calephelis nemesis | reverse complement strand
AATTTAGAAAATGTATATTTTAAATATTTCTAATAAAAAAATACGTTGCCCGGAATTCGATATTTGCCCGGTTGGTGATAGGCTTGCCAGCTATCACATTGTGGGACTTAGTGTCTTCGGCTAGTCGTGGGTGCCCTGGTTGTGCCTCTGCCCACCTCTTCGGTGATATGGGCGTGAAGATAATTTCGTAATATCTTTCTGGGTCACTAACGAAGCGTGACAGGTAATTTTTGAAGTGAAAACTTTTTTTTGCGGCGTTTACTTGTTTCAGGACACGTGACCTTATCGAAAATTCTTAAGACGGAGGGAGAGTAAACCACTGTATGTTGTCGCTGCATTTCATACTGTGACGTCTACGGCCTCGCTGTGAGCTAGCTTAAAGAAATACAAAAATCGGAAGTATTTTTTTAGCAACTTTTAAAGATCTACAAGACTATCTGAAGATAAGCAAGCACCTCGTGCAACGCGCTACATGTACATACATTTTAAGAAAGTGATAATATTTTAAGGGTAACCAATGGGGAGGTAGCCAGGCAGGTTTTTTTATAATAATGGAAGGTAAACAAGCAGACGGATTTCCTGATGGCAAGAAATTCACGCCGCCTAGAGACATCAAAGTTGGTAATGGTGCGTCGCCAACCTGAGGTCGAGATGGTAGGCCTCGAGCAAAAGTAAGTTTACCGGCTACCTTGTCCTCCGACCCGGAACACGTCAACGGCAAGCATTGGACGTTATGGCGATGGTACCAACCCGGGCGAGTCACTGCAAAAACCTGCTACCTAGTAGGATGTCACAGTGCTAGTGACGTCAAGCCTATGCTCGCCTTTTACGAGCTGCCTGGCTAGAAGGCAGATAGTCTATTCTGCGAAGGAACCCGGACCAACACGGGATAGGTTTGCCAGGATTGTTATACTTAAATAAAATATGAAATCACACAACAAAACCCTTACAATGTACATGTATATTACACAGATAAAGTAACAACATACACGCTTTACCACACACTGACCTTATTCTCGGTGCATTTGTCTTCGCCAAACCTGCAGCTTACAGCATCAGAAACATAAATATATGTCAAGTTACAATGAACATTAGAGACCGGTTCCAATTCTAACTTAACTATACGTATTGGTTTTATAACTAGCTGAACCGGCGAACTTCGTGTCCCCCGACAATAACAGCTAACAACTGTTTGGGAAAAATCAAAGTGTTGTGTTTCCCATTTTAGAATCCTAAATCAAAGATAAACAATTCCCCGTAAAAACTTAATTTAAGTTTGTTTTTAGCAAAGTTTTTTTTAAATGCCTCTGTTATCTAGCAGTCCAGCATTGGACTTCACGATCGGGCAACAAAAAAAATTAGAAAATGTATATTTTCAATTTTCCAATAAAAATAAATTTGCCAGAGCTTGCCACCTATCACATTTTAGGACTTAGTGTCTTCGGCTAGTCGTGGCCAGTACCTCTACCTTACCTTTCGGGGATATGGGTGTGAAGATACTTTTTTTTACTAAGTTTTGTGATGTTATAATATACCAACTTTCACATTTTATTAGTTTGTTTGGAATTCATAATAAAGTCCAAATGACAGCCTAATATGACCTTAGCAGTCAAGTTTGAGGCAACTAACTCGGGATTACTTACTGATTTACCTACTTATTCCTGTCGCCAAAAAGAGAATGTAATGTTCCGGTACAGAAGGGTTTCGGTCTAGCGAAGGTAAGGTAGCCGGTAGACTTTTACATTAGTTTTAACACCTCATCCACATGACAGCATCACCGCTACCTGGAAAGGTCAATAAATGTGCTCCTGCAGTTGTATGAAGTGTAATAGATAACGGAATGAAAACTATTAATCTAATAGATATATATATATATTTCAAATTGGAATTCATTTATATATATAATTATTATATTATCAATATATTTTTCATGGTCATCGCATCAGGCCTGAACCAATTTTGTTTTTATTTTTTGTTGTGCTAGTTATTGTCAGGAGAAGGTTCTTATGAAAATAAACTGGAATATCAGGAAAAATGGGAGAAACAATGCTTACACTGTCTGGTAATAGCTGTTAATATCAAGCGGCGAAGTGAATTTCTTACCGTTAGGAAATTCATCAGTTTGTTTACCTACCATTATCATAAAAAATCACCGCCAACCTTGGCGATGCAGTGTGTTAATCGCTTAATATCAAGCGATACAAAGTGTTGATGTATATTAAGGCCCCATACTCAGTCAGCCAGAAGAGGCAATCACCGCACTCCCCCGTTCCATGATTACTATGAAACATTGCGCTCTAAAGTAAACGTCTTAAGCGACAAATCACTATTTTTGACACTATAAAAGTAATTTGAAAAAAGTATCAAAACTGAAACACTTATCTTTTAGGTATAGTACCTATCTATGAATATGTTAAATCTGGTGTCGATATTTTCATATTTGAAGTAGACATTTGCGTTTTGCTTTCAAAAAAGGGTTAACTTTTTGATTTTTTTCTATCGAGCAAAGTGAAATGAATCGTGTTTTGGAAACACTAGTCTAGTAAAGCATATTCATTTTTATCTTGTGTATTTTTGTCACCAAGATCCGTGATTCCTTTGTATGAAAAAAACATTATATGCTGACGTATTTTAGCATACATAGACCCTTAAAACTATTTTCCAGTACATCCACAAGTGAGCTAGCGAATGACCGTGTGAATTATTCGCAATGTTATTAAATAAAGGGCCCCTGTGTAATTGCTCCCATTAGTAGTCTTTCCATGTTAAATTCCCCACAATCTCATATAACAAATGTCTGACACCATTAACCTGCTGAAATCTTAAGGAATTTTGAAGAAAAACCTCTAATATTTCATGTCGTTATGCTCTTTAGAAGTTGGCGATTTAAAAGGTTCTAATAAAATTATGATTAATATTTTGGTGTTTCTTCCTGTCGGTTCACGGCTACCTATTGCTTGTTATATCTACGAAAATGATATTAGGAATGTTTGTTTAAAAGGTTTTTCCAAGTTGTGTACATTTTTGCATTTATAAAAACCCGTAAACTTCGATTCCCGGGTGAAGCAACTAAAATAAAATTCGGATTTTCCTGTTTTCTAATTAAAAAAATGTTGGTTGAATATGTGCTCGGTTGGCGATAGACTTGCCACCTATCCTTGTGGGACTTGTCTTCGGCTAGTTGCGGGATTCCTGGTTATGTTTTATCTTCGGGGATATCTTAAACTAATAGCATATTTAGGTATAAAGTACATACATACATACATATCTTCACGCCAAGTCCCTTACGGGGTAGGCAGAGAGTATCGAGTGCCAGACCTCACGATCCTGACAAACCTGTCTTGCTTCCTTCACATTCATTACCCTTTTCATACAAACACGCCGGTTTCGGAGACTCTTGACACCACCCTCGGATAATATCCGAATGATCTGATCGTAAAATGTCTGTCTTGGTCTCCCCGGGTACTTGAAAGATATGATAGATGTATATATATATATATATCATATATATACTTTCATATAATTTATGATTCTTATGTGTTTTAAATAAAAGGTATAAAGTAAGTATCTTCAAGCTTATATCTGCGAAGAGGTACGTCAAGATACAACCAGGACACCTACTGTTAGCCGTACTATTTAGTCCTGTAACTTATCACCAGCAATATCAAACTACTTAAAATAGAAATACAAACCTCAACCTTACCTTTTATCTCTCTTTCTTTTCTTTCATCTTTTCATCTGCCTCTCTATCAAACAGATTTTCTCTACAAATCATTCTTTATTCAAACCTTTGGAATTTACTTTCCGCTGATATTAGAAACTCCCCTTCTAAGATAACATTTAAACATGCGTTGAGGAATTATTATCTCAGTAATTTATGATTCTTATGTGTTTTAAATATATTTAAGTAAATCCGTTAGTAAAAGTATCTTCACGCCCTTATCCCTGAAGGCGTTTCGAAGGAGTATGGTAACTAATATTTTAACTTGAGAATTTTACATATAATAATACTAGCTGTTACCCGAGGCTTCGCCTGCGATAAATTGAGATGTAAGCTATTCTATCTTTCATGTTAGGTGCACACGGTGTGTAAATTTTATTGAAATCGGTTAGCTAATTTAGAAATCCATAGCAGACGAACAACCTGTCACGTATTTTATATATATTAAGGCCCCATACTTAGTCAGCCAGAAGAGCCAATCGCCGCACTCCCCCGTTCCATGATTACTATGAAATATTGCGCTCTAAGCTAAACGTCTTAAGCGACAAATCACTATTTTTGACACTATAAAAGTAAGTTGAAAAAAGGTATAAAAACTGAAACACTTATCTTTTAGGTATAATACTTATCTATGTTTATGTTAAATCTGTTGTCGATATTTTCATAATCGAAGTAGACAGTTGGGTTTTGCTTTCAAAAAAGGGTTAACTTTTTGATATTTTTTTATCGAGCAAAGTGAAATGAATCGTGTTTTGAAAACACTAGTCTTATAAAGCATATTAATGTTAATCTTGTGTATTTTGGTCACCAAGATAAATGATTGCTTAGTATGAAAAAACACATTATTCTGCTGACATATTTTAGCATACACGGACCCTTAAGATCTTTCAAGTTGTTACTATCTTTCATTTAATATTTTTATGATTTACATTTAATGTTACACATTCTATTTGCAAACATATTTCTCATTTGATATATTTCTGCACCCTTACAATCATTTCGACTCTGCCTGGTGGCTAACTAATAAACAATGCTGTATGATATTAAATGATCCTTTACACAGTATTTGTGCATAAATTAATACCATGCAGATATAAGAACAGGCTTATATCTTCCCCGTGTTGGTCCGGGCTTCTTTGCAAAGTAGACCATTTGCTTCCTGTGCCAGGCAGCTCGTAAAAGGCGAGTATAGGCTTACCGTCACTAACACCGTGACTTCTGACTAGGTGGTAGAGTTTCGCAGCGACTCGCCCGGATTGGTACCACCGTCTTACCTATTCCTGCCGCCACAACGTCATGACGTGTTCCGGTTCAGAAGGTAAGGTAGCCGGTAAACATACTTTTGCTCGAGGCCTAACATCCCGACCTCAGGTTGGCAACGCACTATTATCACCTTGAGTGTCCTCTAGGTGGCGTGAATTTCTTAACATCAGGAAATCAGTCTGCTTGTTTGCCTTCCTATATCTTAAAAAAAGGCTTTAGTCGAAACACAAAGATTATAACATCAAAATATCGGACAAAAAAAAAGCTAAAACCAAAAACTGGCTAAAGTGCGACACTACAAAGATGAAACTGGATAAGCGACTCTCACTTCCTGTTTATTGTCAGTGTAAACGATACTTTTTCCGGAAATTCAGTGACCAATCTCAAACTCGTAGCTTAGAAACATATTTTAATATTTTATGTGAAAACAGCAAACGTGAACGTTTAATAAAAAAATGATTTCAGGCCCGTGTCTCCGTAAAGGCAGGCAGGTGTCCCCGTAGAGGCAGGCAGAAGTACAACCAGGGCAACTACGATTGACTTACAAATACAGGTTTTACGCGTAGTTTTTTTGTTTTAGTTGAGTGACACTTAGCACTCTATAAGTGCTCTGCATTCATATCAAGCGTCTTGGCATTATGATATGCATGTATGTATGACATTAGTTTAGTTTACTTATCTTATTTTTTTACAATATTATTAACATGACTTCAAAATTCTCCAATAAACAGGAGAAAATTAAAAACAGAATAATAAAAAGTTTAGAATTTCAACTACAGTGTGATAATTAATATCCTACTAATAATATAAATGTTAAAAGTTGTAAGAATCAATGTATGTTTGTTACTCTTTCACTTATAAACTACTGAACGAATTTTGCTGAAACTTTATACGATTATAGTTTACACATTAGAATGATACTTATCTAGTCTACAACTTACAGAAAAATAAAACTTGGTACGCGGGCAAAGTCGCGTATGGAAGCCAGTTTTATGTGAACGTTACGTAAACGTATTTACGTACAAAACACACTCCCTTTTTTGCTTAAATAAAAACCGGCCAAGTTCGAGTTAGACTTGCGTACCAAGGGGTTCCGTATAAACCTATAGGTACATAAGCAAAAGTCACCCATTATGTTACAGGTATGGTATTTTATTGTTTGCTTCGTACCAAATACCAAAATTCACAGAAAGTACCCTGTAGGGTACCTTCTGTGAATTTTGCGAAACTCTACCACCTAGTCAGATGTCACGGTTTTAGGGACGGTGAGCCTATGCTCGCCTTTTACGAGCTACCTGGCAAGGAAGCCAGATGGTCTGTTCTACAAAGAAACCCGGACCAACACGGGAAAAAAAACCACCAGCTTCTGAGAAAAAGGACCTAAGCAAACGGACAGACAGTCAATAAAGTGGTTTTATAATGGTTCGTCTTTTTTTCCTTTGACTTACGGAACTCTAAAAACCATATTAGTTTTTGTTAACAACGGGGCACATTCAATAGAAACAAAATAATATTTTAGAATAAATAGCAAGTGTGACAAACAGTGTAAATAGCAATATATTCAATACAATGGATATATACAATTTAAATCATACGTTAAGAAAAATCCTTTTACAAAGACACAGGGGTATCTTTTATTCTCCATACAATGAAATATGGATGCAAGGGGAAACAGTATAATTCAATATTCCGCAAACAAAAATCTTGAGCTCGATACCGACGTATTATCGCCCCTCCCGAATAAGATACCTTCGTCAAAACTGTTTTCTTCCAAATCCGTTGAGTCCAAATTGTAAAAATGTAATACGAATCAAAGAACTATACTTGTTGAGACAGGGTCCTTTACATAGATTATATAAAAGCGTAGACCACGCACATTGCACAATGGACGAACTTGCTTTACTGCACTTGAGATAAATGAATACCTACACGGTTTTTTCTATGATTTAAAAAAATACTCAAAATACACCGTAGTCTAAAGCCTAGAGATGTTAAGGGTGAAACATACAGATTTTATTCTGCCTAGTGGTCGCCCTTTTTTATGTTATAGGAAGGCAAACAAGCAGACGGATTTCCTGATGGTAAGAAATTCACGCCGCCTAGAAACACCAAAGATGGTAATTCGTCCCTTGGCCCTTTTGTCGAAACTCGACCATTTTAATATTTTAATATCCAAATTTTAATATGTTGTGGATAAGAGCGCCATTTTCATTTCTCAAGACCATCTTCTTTCTATAAATTTTAAACACCATCTTCTTTGTTTCCTGAATAGTTAATGCACCATGATATTTGTTTGTGTGTCAAATGCATGGTTGTGTGGGTAATGTTTTGCTTATTGATTTAATGTACTTTATCAGCTTTATTATTGAAAAATATTAGCGTTCTGCACTTCTCCTACACATAAACTATAAGTGTGCTAAATTTCATGCTCCTTCGTCAGCGCAATTTTCGTAAAAAGGGGTCCAAAGTTTTGGCATCACATATTTATATATAGATACGACAAAATGTATTTAAAAGTAATTACACATATGGTTTACTATACTATAGAAAATGAGTACTGTCAATTTTCTAAAGCAAACAATGTTGCGCATGATTGGATATGCCCGGTTGGAGACATTGCGGGACTTATATGTCTTCGACAAGTAGTAAGTGCCCTGATTGTACCTCTGCTCCGATTTAGGGGATACGGCGTAAAGATTCTTTTAGTGCTTAAGAAGGTAAAAATGTACCTAACGTTAATAAAATATTTATTTAATATTCGCTTTTACAAAACTAGAACAAACAACAAGTTGAGTGTAGTGTAAACACTGACTAAAATCATTTTCAGAACTTTTACTAATGTTTAAACTTAGGCAGTTTTTAACGTATGTTTAACTTAACACCATTTGCCTCGTATTTTAAACCGACTCCAAAAAGGAGAAAATTTGTTAAGCGAATACTCGGCCAGTAAGGAATATATTTTTATTGTTCTTTTTTTTAGAAGGTAGTATTGTTCTGAGGTAGTCCAATATAATATACATCACTACATAGTATACATCAAAGTCGCTTCCTCTGTCCCTATGTCCATTTGTATTCTTAAATCTTTAAACTTACGCAACGGATTTTGATGCGGTTTTTTTAAATATATAAAGTGATTGAAGAGAAAGGTTTGTATTTCATAACCGTGAGAAGCCGGGGCGGGTTGGTAGGTTTATTATAATCCAAGTGGTTTTTGACTTCTACATAATAATGCATACATTTTCATATGCTTAGATCGATGTTATAGTAGTGATTTTTTGTAATTTTACTGTACTATAATAATATGGTACCACCTTTTTAAACACAGATTAAACAAATGTATATATTTTTGCAGTAAGACGTTTTATGCAAATTACAAAGTACGTGGCGTAGTGAACGAATGAATGAATGAATGTGTTTTTATTTTTTTTCTTCTTCTTCTTTTATAGATATGGTTTCGATCGTTTTTCACGACTTACTTTGCCAATGACAAGTTAGTTATTATTAATTCTTATACAGTCATTAGTCACTATGTACAAAGTCAAGTCTGGTCAGGGTCTTGAGTAAAGCAGTGTCTTCGTTACTCAAGCTCATCTAGTGAAATTTGACGGCAGCGAGGAGTAGACGATACACTAATTTGTGCACTTTCACTGAACAAAATAATCTAATTCCCACATAAATTAACCAATTTCACTTAATATAAACACGAAGTTCAAGAATAATAAAAAATACGACCACCTTCATTCACGATGGCGCCAAAACTCCGTGTTTTTATTCGAATATTCGAAAAATTATATACACATTTTTGTCAGTTTCATCACAACAGCAAAATGTATACTCTAAGCACGTATTTCTATTTACAGTATTCCAGCGGAATCTTTATTAGTTAACGCATTTTGTCATTGATACAGCGATAAAATTTCTCAGTTAAATTAATGTTTCTGGGTCTGAGGGAATAAAACACTCAACTTACAGCTAAAATGAACCATAAAGCTTTACTGGTTTTATTGATACTTGTAACCGTTACGGCACACCCCGTGCACTCTACATCAAAGTACGTTAATTATTTGCAACATTGAAGGTAGAAATAAAATGTAGCGTTTTATAAAATTACAGTAAATAAATAATAAAAACTATTATGTTGCAATGTTGAATTTACTACTAGCTGCTCTGGTGAACTTCGTTCCATTCATATAATCGAGAGAGTTAAAAAGTATCCTACATCCGTCTCCTGGTTCTGAGCTACCTCCACTTTCATTTTCAGTTAAATCAGTTCAGCCTTTCTTGAGTTATAAATAGTGTAAATAGCATAGCTTTCTTTTATATATGTATCATATATTAGATACAGATATTGTATTCTTTCCATTCTTAATAAAACAAATACTGTACACATATTTCTCCTTGTTGGTTCCGGTCTTGTGTGGAGAAGGCTACTGCCTCTCTACCAGGCAAGCATAGGATAAATAGGTTATTACCAACGTTATAACCGGTGGTGGAGCGCTGTGCAGGAATTTATAAGTAAGGCTGGCAAAACATCATTGCTCACCATTGTCACGTTCACGTTTGGTGGAATAGATTTTTTTTATGATATTGGAAGGCAAAAAAGCAAACGGATTTCCTGATGGTAAGAAATTCACATCGCCAAGAGACACCAAAGGTGGTAATGGTGCTTTGCCAATTTAGGCCGAGATGTTAGGCCTCGAACAAAAGGAAGTTTACCGGCTACCTTACCCTCCGAACGGCAAGCGCTGACGTTATGGCGGCAGGAATAGGTAAGGCGGTTTTACCCATCCGGGCGAGTCGCTGCGAAACTCTACCATCTAGTCAGATGTCGTGGTGTTAGTGACGTGAGCCTGTGCTCGCCTTTTACGAGCTGCCTGGAAGGAAGGCAGATGGTCTATTCTGCTAAGGAGCCCGGACCAACCAACAGAGCAGGCAAACGCTCGCAAATGTAATTCTGACTATCAGAAAATACTTGTCTATTTGTTTGCTAGTCCTAAAAATGTGATATGTCTATACTAATATTATAAATAAGAAAGGTTTGATTTTTTGTTTGTTTGAAATGAATAGATTCCAAAGCTACTGGACCGATTTCAAAAATTCTTTAACTTTTAGAATGCTGAGTGACATCGGCTTTGTTACATCAAAATCGGTGAAGTAGAAGCCTATTTACGCAGGCGAAGCTACGTGAAACTGCTAGTAGAATATAAACCCCAATACTCAGTTATAGTATGTTCTATATTGCTGCTTATAGTCGTATATTATTTACTCCAGTCACTTAATGTAATGAATAATTCGCAATACTATGTTAAGGTTAAGTACGCATTAAGTCGTCACGTTTGTAATAATTATGTGGGCGTTTTGATTTAATGGTAGTTAATATTTACTAGTCGTTTCCCGTGGTATCCTCGCATTTTCAAAAGGATGTTTAGGTGCAATGAAAAATTATTTAAAATAATGAACTGAACATATTTGTGTGTTCATCTTCACGTCTGTGTTCCTGAAGAGGTAGGCGAAGTCAAAACTAGGGACTAGGGCACCCACGACTAGCTATACTCTCATAATGGTGGTAATTCTGCTGTTCACAAACTAAACTTATTTTAGATGCATGCTATTGTGACCTTGAGGAGGTCTACACAAGAATTGCGTGAGAAAAAAAAATAAAAGAATGTCATAAAGAAAGAATCTGTATTGCACCAAATTAATGGACCATTTAATTGGTGGTAGGTCGTAGTTATAATTGATATATGGTAGGTAAAGGGAGACAGAGAGCCTTAATTTTGGTGGATCCTTGTTTAACGCTCGAAGCAACCCCCGACGAAGTTCCAACCAGATTGCCGTGCGTTGTTCCAACCAGAGGGAGTTAATGTGGTCCGATCTCTTGCAGGTTTGTTAGACAATGGTAGGGCTAGAGTAGTTAGCCGTACCGTAAGAAAAGAAAGAAAGAAAAGAAAGAAAATATATTTATTTGCGGAATATGTGTGTTAAGGTTGTTACAAAATTATTTAAGCTTTCCAACATATTCTACCACATTGTGGTGTGCAAATAATTTAATATTTTTATAAGTATAATATAACTAATTATATACACAATGTTTTAATATTCATACGAACAAATAATTTTATTCTTATTATAATTTGAGTTATAACTTACAAATAATTTTAAAATGATAATAAATTTAGCCCTGTCTACCGTAAACTACCACCGTTTCCAAACCTAGCCAGTCGGGAGAAGAAACGGCGAAACAAACTCCCTTGGCAGCCAGTAGTATAATCTATCGTCCTTGTAGTACCATCGTTTCCAAACATAGCCCGGTTTCTGAAATTATAATAAGTTATTATTATTATTATTACAAAATTTATATTATTTAAGCTTGTCTGCAAGAAAATCTTTAACACTATAATATGTCTTATCTAACAACAAGTCAAATAACTTCTTTTGAAATCTTTTTAATGGCAATGATTTAAGATTATCAGGAATCTGGTTGTATATACGAATGGACATGCAATATATATTAGTTTTGCAAATATTGAGTTTTTGGTTAGGCACATGGAGTTTCTCACTATTTTTAAAATGTGATAAACCTAAGACCTCAGCATTTGTTTGAAACAAATGATGATGTTTTTTTACAACTACACCTACAGCCAAAATATATAAACAAGGTAAAGGTAATATTTTAAGAGACTTAAAAAGTGGGTTGCATGAATGCAACTGATTAACACTACATATTGCTCTTAAACACTTCTTTTGAACTCTGAAGATTCTAATTAGTTCTACAGAATTTCCCCAAATAGGAATACCATATTGCAAAACGGAAGAAACATACCCATGATAAGCTAAAAGAGATGCTTTTAAGCCTGACATTTCTCTTATTCGTCTTAACACATATATAAACCTATCAATTTTGTTACAAAGTGAATCAATATGCGACTTCCAATTACAAAATTTATCAATTTTTATTCCTAGGAAGTTGGTAAAATCTACATTCTCTATAGTAGTATTATTTAAAAAAACACTTAATATTTTAGTCTCTCTATAGTGTGCTTGAAATTCAACTAATTTTGTCTTCGTAAGATTTATTTTAAGATTATTTTCTTTCAACCATTCTATTACCTTAGTTAAAGTTTTACTTGTTTCTTCTAATAAATCGTAGGACCCTAAGACGGGTGTATTTAGGTTTCTTTTTTTTTTACTATTTATTTTTAAGTTTATTGGCTAACTGTAGCCTTATATGACTAGTAATTGTTGCAAAGGCGTCCTCGCTCGTAAGGTCCGAATGTGTGTTGATGCCTCGTGTTTGTTGGGCTTTTATACGTCGCGCTCAAATCTCGGGGAGGGGGTGTAAGAGGGGACATCGTACGATGCGTTGTTTTTCTGTTTTTCTAGGAACGTTGGTAGTTCTTATGGAATGTTCTTTATAAGTACCCACAACGTGACACTATCTTCCTCAAATGAAACAAAAACAAAAGAGATGGAACGTTTTAGACACGTCAAATTAGTCCGAACATGTCAAATCGTGATGTTTTTAATCGATGTTTTTCGAATAATAGTTTAAACGTTTGTAAAAATGACGTGTACGGTCTAATTTGACAGCGCTAAAAGTTTTTTGTTTCTTTCTGTTTCTTTCGTTGAAAGAAGACAGCGATAACTTAAAGTTAGTTTAGTGAGTGCGCAACAAAATTACCACCAATGACAGGTGGCAAACCTATAGCCAACCGAGCACATATTATTCAATCCCGGAAAAAATTAAAACGTACATTTTAGTAGTAGACCCGGGAATCAAACCCCAGACCTAATTAAGTCAAGTCAAACACCGGATTTCTAGCTCACAGAGGCGATTTTTTTTATGATATTGGAAGGCAAACAAGCAGACGGATTCCCAGATGGCAAGACATTTCCGCCGCCTAGAGACACCAAAGGTGGTAATGTTGCGTTGCCAACCTGAGGCCAGGATGTTAGACCTTGAGCAAAAGTAAGTATACCGGCTACCTTGCCCTCCTCACCGGAACACGTCACGACTTTATGGCGGCAGGAATAGGTATGGCGGTGGTAATAATCCGACTGAGTCGCTGAAAACTCTACCACCTAGTCAGATGTCACGGTGTTAGTGACAGTAAGCCTTTGCTCGCCTTTTACGAGCTACCTGGCAGGAAGGCAGATGGTCTATTCTTCAAAGGAGCCCGGACCAACACGGGGAATAAATATTTTTTTTGGATTATACTATGCTATCTATACTAATTATAAAATATCATGTCCTGACTGACTGATTATCATCTCCGAGCAAAACTGTAAGAGTTACAGTCATAAAATTTGGTGAGCATGGTCGTTTTATGGAGTAGTCACCCACTAAAGACGGAATTTAGGAAACTACACACCTAAGGGGGTGATTTTTTTTTATGGAAAACAGTATTTTTTTTTAAGTTAGAAACATGAAGTTTTATTTTGGACTACTTTTTAAAAATGAGTAGATACGTATTTAAGCGTTTCTGGTAATGCTACCCCTGAGGGGTTGAAATAGGGTTTGAAAGTTTGTATGAAAATCCCCATGAATGGGCTAAAATCAGAAAATATATTAACTGGTCACGCGAGCAAAGCCGCGCGTAATAGATAGTATTATATAAATTTAAACTAGGAACTAGAATAGAAACTAGGGAAAATAAAATTTCACTTTTTCCTTACAGACTGAACGGATGAATCGAAGTTTGCCGGTACAGCTAGTAATAAAATAAAATCGGTTCAAGAATTACGGAGAATTAGATTCACTTAAATGTATAAATAAGCTAGAACTCGAACGTATAACCTCCTCCTTTTTTGAAAGTCGTCTTAAAAGGTGTTGCAAGGTTTTTTAGACATTTAATAAAAACTCAATAAACGTGGTATGTAAAAATATTTGAAGTCAAATCCTTTGTATACATTAAGAAAGTTTGAAAAGACAATTAAAAGTGTGTTCAAATCTACTTCTAAAATTTGTCTTAAATTTCGAACAAGTAAAGCTCGACGGCACGAAATAAATAACGAAAGATTAAAACGGATATTTTAACGAAAGATTTAGAAGGATATTTTCGAATCTTTTAATGAGTCATTTCTTATCGTAGAGGTGACTTTTTTATTTATACTCGTGGTCACTGCAAGGCACTATTTTAGCCATCTTTTTAATACACATAACGACCACCCCGTTCGTCGAGTGGCTAGCGTACACGACCAACCGCGAGGATCGGTTTCGATTCCCGACTAGGACAGGCATTTGTGTGACTAAAACTAAAATGTCTGCATTTCTGACTCTGGGTGTTTATTAAATTTATTCTGGTATCTTTTTAAGTATTTTTTGTCTAGTGACTGACACCCATAACTCAAGCATATAATTTGCTTACTTTAGGGTTAAATTCATTTAACCTCAAAGGGTTAAACCTATTTATTATTTATGTAGTACATTTAGTTTTATTTTTTTAAAACATTGGAAGGCAAATAAGCAGACGGATTTCCTGATGGTAAGAAATTCCCGCCGCCTAGAGATACCAAAGTTGGTAATGGTGAGTTGCCAACCAGAGGCCGGGATGTTAGGCCTCGAGCAAAAGTAAGTTAACCGGCTACCTTACCCTCCGAACCGGAACACGTCATGACATTATGGCGGTAGGAATAGGTAAGGCGGTAGGAATAGGTAACCAATCCGGGCGAGTTGCTGCGAAACTCTACCACCTAGTCAGATGTCACGGCGTTAGTGACGGCAAGCCTATGCTCGCCTTTTACGAGCTGCCTGGCACAGGAAGGCAGATGGTCTATTCTACAAAGGAGCCCGGACCAAAACGGGGGAAGCAAGCAAGCAAGAGTAAAGTTAAGTTGATTTTATAGTCTATATCACAATGTATGTAAAAAAGACTACAATGCCAGGTTGAATCACCTAATTTTCTAATCTCACCAATTATAATACCAGGTAGAAACGTCAATAAATATTTAATCTATCATAAAGTCACAATTTTGCATACATAAAGTCGAATTAACGACTGATTAAAAAAAATTGTGTGTATACTTATGTACACGCGTTAGAAGTTATACTTCTTCGGCGTAATAAGATAAAAATCTTTTTAAAAAAATTATCTTTTGCCTTATTTTACATTTGTAGACAAAATGACACTCACTATAGAAATAAAGAAATATTGTGAATACAGTTTTCAGTTCTCACGCAAACATATGTAGATGTCCTTACTTTTACTTTGTTGGTACCTTTTTTTGAAAAACTAAAATGTTATCTATCGCTAACTTCATCATGTCGGTTTTTCGTGACGGCACTCGATACTCTCCGCCTACCCCGTAAGGGACTTGGCGTGAAGATATGTATGTATAGAATACAGAGGTACATAGGTTTGGGATAGCATACAAAGATACAATAGCAACTCGAATTATTTGAACCAGTAAAACTTGCTGGGCTTTCATTAAGTAAATCATCTGCGTAGACAGAAATTCAGCATTTTCTTGAGATTTTATCATCAGATTAAGACGTGGTGGAAATGGGTGAACTTCGTCAATACGCTTTATAGATAAAAAAAAATACTTTCAAAATTGACTGTGAAATCGATTAGCATACATAAAAAAACATAGAAATCCAACATAATATAACATTCTCGTTTTTTGAAGTCAGTTAGATAATCGGTCGAATTTTAACTCAAACCAAGTCACGTTGTATTACACTGTCACTTAATTACAGAACAAATTATTTATTATCCCTACAATTTTGTTTCTTGTTTAAAAATATTTATCATTCGATTAATAAATGTAAAGATGATTGATTTACAACAAATTAGATTAAAACTTTTTGGTTGTAACGAGCATCCTAAGTAATAAATCCTGGTCTTCGAGTTTGTTTAAATGTATAATATAAGACAGATACAATTAAACATCACTATTTATATTAACTGGTTCCATTGTTATCAAGTAAATATTGAGATTTTTTTTATAACATTGGAAGGCAAACAAGCAGACGGATTTCCTGATGGTAAGAAATTCACGCCGCCTAGAGACACCAAAGGTGGTAATGGTGCGTTGCCAACCACAAGCCGGGATGTTAGGCCTCGAGCAAAAGTAAGTTTACCGGCTACCTAACCCTCCGAACCGGAACACGTCATGACGTTATGGCGGCAGGAATAGGTAAGGCGGTGGTACCAATCCGGGTGAGTCACTGCGTGCGTGCTGGTCTATTCTTCAAAGGAGTCCGGACCAAAACGGTGAGACTTGTAAGGTGATAATTCTGATTAAATAATTTTAAATTAGCGCCAGATTTATACATTTAAAGACTCAGTTATCAAACCTACAACAAATCTAATCAGATTTGTAAATCCGAAAGCATAATATATGAGTAAAAAGTCATAGCGTCCTGCCAGTTTTATGAAATTGCGATGAAAGTATTGCTATACAAGGAAAACGCGAAATAAATTTTCCTGGGAATGAAAGGACGCCAAAAATAATAAAAGTTATATGACAATTTTATTTCTACCCCAATCATTTTTGGAAAATGTCACCAAAATTTTGTAGCAATATTTTCCAAATTACTTAATAACAAGAAGCAATCTTTATAGAGTATCCTGAAATTGAGATTGAATTAAAAATACAATCGAGACAAAATTAGACTGTATTTCACAAAGATACCGGTCAAGTGTGAGTCCGCATTGCGCACTGAGGGTTCATACTCTTTGATCATACATTTCCCGCCCCGTTGGTCTAGTGGCTAGCGTGCACGCCTAACTACACCGATCAACCGCGAGGCTCGAGTTCGATTCCCGACGGGGGCAGGTATTTGTGTGATGAACATTTAGATGACTACATTTCCGGGTCTGGGTGTTTATTAAATTTATTCTGGTATCTAACTGTATGTGTGTTTCTATGTGTCTAAGTATTTCTATGTATTAGTATCGTTGACTAACACCCATAAAACAAGCATATAGTTTGCTTACTTTGCGGTTAGATTCAATTTGTGTAACTTGTCCAGGTATATTTTTTCTATTCAGTGAACCCAGACCAACAAGAGGAACCAACATAACTTATTTACAGTAGTACTATTTAAATTATGCGCTTCGGCTATGTTCGTCAAGCTTCGGAAATCCGAATGTATTTTAAAGATAGATTTGTTATTACATGATTAATCATTTCGCTTAAATTTAGATTAGGTCAGCCAATTTAAAAATAAAAGTATAAAGTGTAAAAAGAGTAAAAGTGTAAAGCCGAAGCGCATAATTTAAAAAGTACCTTTTACTTACAAAGGTTCAAGAACAATTCCTTTTCTGTAACAATTTACTTTATGAACTACACGTCGGCGCGGTGAAAACACTAAGACAAATGTGCAGTTACATGGCTGGTTCGTATTTGTAACGGGTACAGTCGCCGCAGGCTCCTCGTACGTGATAAAGCTGATTAATAGCATCAGAGGACACTTTCCTCACTGAACCACATTTCCTGTAGATGTAAGGAAGGAGTAACAAGATGTAATAGCTTTGGGATTTATAGAATTTGTACTTTTCGTCCTACATTTGTAGCCTAACGGTCCAGTATAGCACGTGACTGTATGAGGTCCCAGGTTCGATCCCCAGGCTACAAAAAATATATTTTTTTAATGTTTCAAAGGAAAGAAACAAAAGAAAAAGTATTTGTTTGCAGAATATGAGTGTTACAAAAATGTCACAAAATTATTTAAGCGTTCCAACATATTCTACCAACTTGTGGTGTGTCAATATTTAATAGGTAACACACACACACGCACACACACGCACACACGCACGCACACACGCACACACGCACGCACACACGCACACACACACACTCGCACAAAATTGATGGGAAGTAGCTTAAAACCAGTTGACATATAGTACATTTTATCCCGTACAACAGTGAGGAAAACTAGAAAAAGCAATACCTATTTTATTTTTTCGCACACTAGCAGTTTTACGCAGCTTTGCCTAAGTAACTTGGCCTTTACTGCACCAATTTTGATGAAACAAAGCCTATGTCAATCAGGGATGATGTAGCATTGAAAACGTGAAAGAATTTTTGAAATCAGTCCAATAGTTAGCCTATTCATTTCAAACAAACAAACAAAAATTCCAACCTTACCCTTTATAACATTAGTATAGACAAACTGAATCGGCGGAACGAAGTTCGCCAGAACAGCTAGTTATAAATAAAATAATTATAATTTCAAAATTCACTGTTGTCATGTCTGACTTTAGGTAGGTCTAAAATTCTCGGAAAGTTGTCATTAGACCAGCACTGGATACCAGACCAGTAGGATTACTCTTGAAGCTCGATTCACGCAATATTGGAAATTGGAATCGAGAATGACATTTTAGGTATTCTCGAACACAATACTAATGTTCTATTTAAATTACGCGCATATCCCCTAAGAGGTAGGCAGAGGCACAACCAGGGCACCTACGACTAGCCGAAGACACTAAGTCCCACAATTTGATAGGTGGCGAGCATATCGCCAACCGGGCACATTTCCAATCCCAAGCAACATTTTTTTATTAGAAAATTGAAAAAAGCCAATTTTCTTTTACTACGTACAATTAATAGTAAAAATTAAATTATTTTATTGAATTGAATTTATTTGTTACTAAATGTTAATAAGCCGCTAGTATTGTGTTTAAAAGCACTTAAAATGGCATATCCGACTCAAATTTCCAGTTTTTTTTATGTTATTGGAAGGCAAACAAGCAGACGGATTTCCTGATGGTAAGAAATTCCCGCCGCCTAA
>NJDD01007819.1:213818-236507 GCA_002245505.1 Calephelis nemesis | reverse complement strand
GCCTTCCAATGTCGTAAAAAAAACCGTTATTTACTCTATACTATGGGCACATTAAACTGATCTATTGTGTTATGGGTTACGGTGGTCACTTAATTTGCATACACAAATGTATACATATCAGCACGCCAAGCAACTGACGTGAATGGCAGAGTGCATCGAGTGCCGAATGTTACCATTGTTGTAGACCTGCCTGATAAGTCTACATTCATTACCATTTTCATAAAAACACACTGGTTTCGGAAACTTAACACCACTATCGAAAAAACCCGACTAAATATATTATGAGAATGAATAAAAATAAGCCTTAAGCCTTAAGGCGCCGACTTCAAACCTATTAGTAAACGGTACAAATAAATAATAGGTATAATTAATATTAAATCTTTACTATTTTGTAACTTTTTAGATTTGAAATCCTTTTTTATTAAAGTTTAAAATAAAAAAAAAAATAGTTTATTGCTGATACGATTTCATTTATTAAAAATGAACATCGAAAAAGATGAATGTAAATAAAAAATGCCCATAAAATAAAACTGATGGGCCTACCTGAATTATTTTTTTATGTATGGGACCGGTAAAAATCGGTTCAGAAACCTTGGAGAAATTGGTGTACATATATAAAAAAATATATACCGGCCGAATTGAGAACCTAAAAAGAATATCGCAAAGAGTAAAGGCTACTATACCAAATTATTTTTGAATGAGTATAATAGCTACTTTGAAACTCGTCCAAACCCGCGGGCAACGGCGAGTAATTATTGTTTTTAATGTAACATTCTCAGCACATTATGCCCAAGAACCCCGTAATATCAACATCGGCCAGTTTTATAAATGGCGGGAAAACGCGCTCGTCTGAAATAAAATATAATGTTTCATAGGGTATTAACCGTGGGCGGTATTAACGGTTCGGTCAAGGTTGTTTTTTACAAGGTTTGATTTAACTTGCTATGTTCGGTAAAAAGAAAAGTATAAAAAAAAAACTTTCACGCCTATATACCCGTACGGGTAGGCAGAGGCTCAACCACGGCACCCACGACAAGCCGAAGACACTAAGTCCCGCAATGTGATAGGTGGAAAGCCTATCGCCAACTGGCCACACCAATCAAGAGCAACATTTTTTTGATTAGAAAATTGGAAGTATCACATTTTATTTTTGTTGCCCGATCCGGGATTTGAACCCGGGACCTCATGAAGACAAGCTTAACACCTGGACAGCAAGACTACACAGGCGATTACAAAAAGTTATAGGTAGTAATATGCACTTCAACACGTGGATTATGTCTTTCAGATTTAAATTCTACGAGATATAAGTACGCTCCGTGGTCGAACGGCTAAAGTAGGAAGCCGGATATATTCGACATGTCTATGTCAGTCAATCGGTGTGTTACAGCCATTATATTCCAGAACCAAAAACAGCAGGGCTACTCTTGAATCTCGATTTCATAAAATTGGAAATTGGAATCTGATTCGTGTCATTTTGTACTCTTGAATACAACAATAGCAAATTATTAATATTTACTTTTAAAATGTAACGATTGCGATGTAATAAATGATTGCTTGTCTACAATATAAAAATTAATCGTTAAATGTGTTGCTTTCGAAAGACTGGACAATTTTGGCTAATACTTTTTTATAATATTAGTTATCGTCAGGAAAAAGTTCTTATGAAGAGACAAACCAAAAGAAATTCGGGGGAAATGGCAAAAACAATACTTTAGTTTTTACCGGGACAGGTAGTTATGGCTAAATATTTAAATATTCGTTAGTATTGTAACAGTACAAAATAATACCAATCCAATCCGATTCCAATTTCCAATTTGCATGAAATTGTGATTCAAGAGTCACCCTACAATTGAAACTTCGTAGATACACCCGGTAAACTTCATGCGACTATTTTTCGAAAAATGAGCAGTGGCGCTACCTATACTGGGAGCTGAAACCAACATTTTTTTCCATCAAACCATTTACCGTCATACTTCCAGACTCCAGGAAGCTTAGCCTGTGAGTGAAAGGGTGGGATATTTTAAATAACATATTTAAATACGAGCCTTTCCAATTTAACGTAGGTAAGTAAGGTTTTTATGTACCAGAGAATTCACTATGAGCTGGTATAGAGTCCATGAGTCGGTAATTTACGTATCGGAATCTTAGACACCTTAAACAACCTTATCCTGAGACAGGAGTGGAATACCTATTGTGTAAGTGCTAAATTACTTAGGGCCACTTGCACATTAACGAGTTACATTTAACATTGTGTTAAACTATCAAATATAAGGTGATTTAACCCCAGTCAGGCGCTAACTCAGCGTTAAACACTTAACCCAGGAACGTGCAAGTGGCCCTAACTATCTAAATTCAGCTATGGGGTTAGAGTTTTCCTTTCATTTTAAGTGAAGATTTCCTTTTCATGATATTGGTAGACAAACAAGCAGACGGATTTCCTGATGTTTTTTAATGACTAATGTGCTGCCAACCTCGCTGTTTTTACAACTTCACCGGGCTTTGTGGGCCGAGCAGCGTGCTCAGCCCGAGACATCACTATTGAGAAGGATTGAATTCCTGGTGGTAAGAAATTCACGCAGCCTAGAGACACCAAAGGCGGTAATGATGCGTTGTCAACCTGAGGCTGTGATGTTAGGCTCCGAGCAAAAGTAAGTTTACCAGCTACCTTACCCTCCGCACTGGAACACTTCAACGGCAAGCGTTGACATTATGGCGGCAGGAATAGGTTAGACGATGGTACCAATCCGGACGAGCCGTTGCGAAACTCTACCACCTAGTCGGATGTCACGGTGTTAGTGACGGTAAGCCTATGCTCGCCTTTTACGTGCTGCCTGGCAGGAAGGCAGATGGTCTATTCTGCAAAGGAGCCCGGACCAACACCATTTGTATTCATTTAATGATAACTTCTACATGCGTCGAGAATTGTGCTTGTTTGCAGTCTTATCACATAAAAAAACCAAGATAAGGCTTGTTAATCACCTCTGTGGTCTAGCGGTCCAGGTGTTGAAGTTGACTTCATGAGGTCCCAAGTTGGAGTCGACCCGGGCAACAAAAAAAAAATGTATTTTTTCTAATTTTCTAATATAAAATTTGCTCGGGATTAGATATGTACCCAGTTGGAGATAGGCTTGAAACCCATGACATTACTTCCATGACTTCAGCTAATCGTGGGTGGCCTGGTCGTGCCTCTGCCTACCTCTTCGGGGATATGGACGTGAAGATACTTAGGTACTTATTTTAATAATTACAACAATGTGAATTCATGTCTTTTTCTAATTTTATCGCCTCTATGGTCTAGCGGTTCAGGTGTTGGACTTGACTGCATGAGGTCCCGGATTTGAATTCCGAGTCGGGCAACAAAGAGAAAATTTGGTGTTTTCAATTTTCTAATAAAAAAATGTTGCTCGGGATTAAATATGTGCCCAGTTGGCAATAGGCTTGCCACCTATCACAATGTGAGACTTAGTGTCTTCGGCTAGTCGTGGGTGCACTGGTTATGCCTCTGCCTACATCTTCGGGGATATGGGCGTGAAGATACTTACTTATTTTAATAATTACAACAATGTGAATACGTGTCTTTTTCTTATTTTATTTCAATTAGTTTTCAAGTTCCGCCTCTGAGTATCACTGTAGAATGAGCGTGATGATATATTGTTTACAGACAAGCTTGTTGGTTGTTTTTTAGTTTTAAACACGAATAGACTAATCGATTACACATAAAACATCTCAAGGCGTAAAATTGAATCCCAAATACGGTCTTATGGAGGACCTTCGTGGAATGGTAATGGTAGGTAATTGGAGCTAATGGTGGGTGTGATCTACCCAAACAGATGGTCTATTGTTGAGTTTTGGAGAAGGGGATTGTTTACTTTAGTACTTAACATACTGTCTTAAGAAAATATTGCTTTATATGCCTGCGCTAATTGATATAGTCGATCTAAGCCCTGATTTTTAGACTAATGAACGAATTTGTTAATGCTAAGATATTTGAGCGCTGCTTTTTTTGCGCGACTTTGTTATAAATCTATACTACTACTACTATAGAGGCTCGGGTTCGATTCCCGACGGGGGCAGACATTTGTGTGATGAACATTTAGATGTCTGCATTTCCGGGTCTGGGTGTTTATTAAATTTATTCTGGTACCTATCTAAGTATTTCCATGCATTAGAATCGTTGACTTACACCCATAACACAAGCATATAATTTGCTTACTTTGGGGTTAGATTCAATTTGTGTGAGTTGTCCAGGGATATTTATTTATTTATTACTATATAATCTTATAAAGCTGAATAGTGTGTAAAATTGCTTATTTGGTAAGACCAATAGGTGCGGAGCACCAATGAAGGGTGTGTCAACATCTAGAGATTTGTTCCTATTGAGAGCTTCCACTGCGGGCAGCTCAAATGGTCAAAGTTTTGCAAAAAAAATATGCTGTAGAATTGTTCTCCTTTAAAAGTTCTAAAAAAAGTCGGCAACAGCATAAGTCTAACTTTAAAGTCTAGTTCACTAGACAATAAATCTAAAACTACACTGCACGCAAAAGTACTTTCAAATAACATTAGTTTAGTTTTTTTGAGAATAAGCTACAGTCTACATGATGTAAGACCAAGTAGGTACTTACTCATTTATATAAACGAAGTCGCAGGTTAAAGTTAGCGTTAGCCCAAATTAATTATTAGCGAATGAAGTCGCGGGCAAATGATCATTATATTTTTATTCGTAATATGGTATTAAGAAAATAAAAGAAATATGAACACAAAAATAAAATGTAATGTAATTTTCTAATAAAAAACACCGTTGTCCGGGATAGGTTATGTGCCCGGGTGACAATAGACTTGCCACCTATCACATTGTGGGACTAAGAGACTAATTGTCTTCGGCTAGTCGTTAGTACACATTTTGTCCCTCTGCCCACATCTTAGGGGATGTCGGAGTGAAGATATTTTGATTGTATGTGTTTGTTTTACTATGAACACAAATAGTATTTTGTTGTAAAGATTTTTTTTTTTTGGTATTGGAAGGTAAACAGGCACGTGGATTTCCTGATAGTAAGAAATTCTCGTCGCCTAGAGACACCAAAGGTGGTAATGGTGCGTTGCCAACCTGAGGCAGAGATGTAAACCGGCTACTTTTTCCACCCAACCTGAACACGTCAACGGCAAACACTGACTGATGTTAAGGCGAAAGTAATAGATAAGACGGTGGTACCAATCCGAGTGAGTAGGTGCGAAACTCACCACTTAGTGAGATGTCACAGTATTAGTGACAGTAAGCCTATGCTTGCCTTTTACGAGCTGCCTGGCAGAAAGGCAGATGGTCTATTTTGCGAAGGAGCCCACACTAACTATTACAATTATTTAAAAGATAATTAATATTACTTGATTACCTGGTCAAATAAAGAAACCCAAATTCACAAACTTAATTTGACTTTGATCCTGAAATAAGATTACGTTCCACAACTGTGCAAGAACCTTATTAATTTTTTACAAAACATCATCTCGTTGAAAGCTATATTAAAATGCATTTTATTTCCACTCGCACTGAAGAATTCTAGTGTATTTTAATTAAATGAATTTAATATTTATAATTTAATCTAACATTACTTCTTTATATTGTTAAAAATGTAACATATTCCCGTGTTGGTCCGGGCTCCTTTGTAGAAAGCGTAAAAGGGGAGCATAGGCTTATCGTCACTAACACCGTGACATCCTTCTAGGTAGTAGAGTTTCGCAACGACTCGCCCGGATTGGTACCACCGCCGTACCTATTCCCGCCACCATCGTAAAAATTTACCCTCATCATTTTTTCCTAACGCGCCAAAATAGTATAATTTCAAAAATTGGTCGAATCGCAAATGAAGTTCGAAAATCGCACATTATAATCTACAATATTGTTCTTAGTAAAGATAGGGACTTATTAAAATAAATAACATTTACGAATTGCACGCTTTACTATTGGTTTTAAAATTAAAAGATATGCTATAACATCGACTGCTCGTCAGAGCGGCGCAACCGCAAATAATTGCATACTGAGTGTATACCAAACTCGAGACGCGTAGGTATAAACCCGTTTTCGTCTGTAAAATGGCCAAAGTGTAGGTTATTCAGAGTACCAACTTGCAGGCGAGTCACTAGAAGACTCACTTGCACAAGCACACTCGAAACTTGAAATGTGGAGTAAAAGCTGACTTTGCGCTATGCAAGTAGATCCGATTTACTTAAAAACTCGAGAACGTCATTTGAAGTTAAAACAAAAAAACATTGGTTGAAAGCTTAGACAGGGTGTTAGACGCATGGTTGGACAAACGAAAATGTGAAAAGTTGGTATCATTTTGAAATACCTGACATATTAGACATTTTTTTTTTCTTTCTGGTTTTGACGCGAGACCCCTCAAGAGGGACAACATCTGAACTCTCGTCAATTACGGAGTGAAACCCACGTGGTATACCTCACTTAGTATCATGTTGGTTATCCTTTGATACTTATCCACGTGACGATTGCGTATTAAAACGATAAAGCAACGTAATGTATTCATAAAGTAACATAATATAGTTTGGGATTTGAAAACCACTTCTTAATGTAGTAATAATTAATCGCAGAATAATTAATATTACCTGATTTAAGCAAACATTAATCTTGTTTAGCTTTGATCGTGAGAGTAAATTATATTGTAGAACTATGAAGATAACTTATTAAATCTTACGAAACATTAGGTCGGTTGGAAATATTAAAATGAATTTTTTTGCTCAAACTCATGCTTGAGCGCTAAAATTCAGATGCATTTTAAATGAATTCAATTCTGAAATGGAATCTAGAGATGCTTCTTTTTTCACAGTAGTTTAATGGTGAAAGAGTAATTTTATTTTAAGTAAATTCTTAATTTTGGGAAGCACATTATCTTTACTGAGACTATACAGAATAATGTTTGTTTTTGTTTGTATGTATCTCAACTTCTCAATAAATCATTAAAACCTTAAACTCGAGATATGCTCGGGCTCTTTTTTTGGAATGGGAATATCCGTCATAAGGCATAGGTTAGGTATTGTCTGTCGCAAAGAAGAAAAGAAAAACGAGCATTTACCTACCTACTTTTGACTTTAGAATAAGGCCAATTAACATTTCTAGAATGTCTTTAAAAATTAAAAGTAATTTAAAGTTTAACTTGTAGTAATTATGCAAATTCCTATAAATATTCTTATATATTCCTAAAAAGGTAAATAATATCATATTTTATTTTAAAAGTTCAGTAGCTATCGAGGTTATGTGATTAATGAGTAAATATTTATAACCTCTATAGCTACTGAACTTTTAAAATAAAATAAGACGGATAAGTAGTTTGAAGACAGGACATATTAGCAAAAGAATAATTGTAATATTATAGTAATGTCATCTAACTAATCATAACTAAAACCAGAATAATGCCCTCGCCCTGTGTCACAACGCATATCGCCTTAAAACAGGTTTGACATCTCTGTATGAACTCGACGCTCGCCCACCTTAAATGGTGTTCGTAGTCATTGCCGCGTTTATGATTTGCCTTTATAAGTTTGAAAAATTACGCATTTGGCTACGTTAGTGACAATATTTTGCTTTTGGAACAAGTTATAGTATATAAACTTAGGTTTAAAGGTTGCAAAACCACGCGCACAAATATACGAAAGAACTTGAAAACCTTATAAATTGGTGCTTGCCTTCACCCTACTTCATTTTGAATTATTACAATCATTTTTTATATTCGACGTTGGACGTAGTTAAGAAAGAGGCCATCAGATTTTTTAATGTGACGCGTTTATTATCATTACTTTTCGAGTTTTGAAATTTACGAGCGTAAATGGCCCGGCCGCTGGTACATACTGAGACTGTTATAGTCAGTTGTTACACCTTTATTACTCGCCGCCATCTTGACGAGGACCTCAAATGGCTTAATTGATAATATAAGCACAATAAAACTGAAAAAACCACCTTCAATTTCTTTCGCGTCGCGTTTTTAATAATTTTTTAAGGGTATGCAATGATTCCAAGGTCGTATGATATAACTGTCACAATCAGATGAGTTGTTTTTTAGTTTGACAATACTTTAGTTATGCGAATGTTTTGGTATACCTCGATATCGTGAAAGAATTTAATCGAAAATGTATTCATTATTTAGTAGAAACCAATAATTGATTAGAAAAAAGAATGGTCAAATCGCGGCGTGGTAATGAAATAATAAAAAGTATCTCCACGCCCATATCCCCGAAGAGGTAGGCAGAGGCACAACCAGGGCACCCACGACTAGTCGAAGACACTAAGTCCCACAATGTGATAGGTGACAAGCCTGTCGCCAACCGGGCACATTTCCAGTCCCGAGCAATGTTTTTTTATTAAAAATTTAGAAAAATCAAATTTTCTTTTTGTTGCCCGACCCGGGATTCGAACCCGGGACCTCAAGCAGTCAAGTCCAACAACTGAACCGCTAGACCTCAGAGGCGACTATGAAATAATAGGAGATTTTTTTCCAGTTCTACTGCGCATAAATTATTATAAACGAAAGTGATGGCAGTTTTTAAAGTTTACTTCAAAATTCAATTTACAATTAGTGATGTAATCTTCTATATCTTTTAAGAGAAATTTGCCCCCACATTTTTTGACCTCTGTCAATGAACGCAAAAGAGGGTTCCACGTTTTTTTCAAAAATAGACGGTGTTACATTTAGTACTTTATTAAATAAATAAAAATCACTTGCGACTTTTAATTCATAACGTTGCTGTAATTTCCTTTTTTGTCTTGTACACGATATTTCTACAGACTTTTAATCGATCTCTCGGAAAACGTTGGTTAAAAACATCGCAACTTGACATGTTCGGACTAATTTCAAAACAAAATTTAAGAGTTTTAATAAATTTCACATTCATAAAGTCACAAAATAAAATATTACAAAAATACGTAACAGCGTTTGTCGGTCGTTTGTGTAAAAATCCTTAATTTGCAAGAAATTTGAAGCACGGAAAAAATGCTAAACTTAAAATGACATCGCCAAACTTAGGATGAGATTAAAAATCGTATAGAGAAATATATTTCATGTTAAAATATGAACAAAGCTTTCTTTCTCCGTCATTTTGTTATGAAAAATGATATTCAAATAGCTAGCCCATTTCCCGAGCCTAAAATATGATTTATAATATACTAGCAGCTTCCGAGAATTTCTCCATATGCTTTTTTTATGATATTGGAAGGCAAACAAGCAGACGGATTTCCTGATGGTAAGAAATTTAAGCGAGCTAGAGACACCAAAGGTGGTAATGGTGCGTTGCCAACTTGAGGCCGGGATGTTAGGCTTCGAGCAAAAGTAACTTTACCGGTAACCTTTCCCCTTCAAATCGGAACACGACAACGGCAAGCATTGAACGTTAGGGTGAAAGGAATAGGTAAGGCGGTGGCGAGTCGCTGCGAAACTCTACCACCTAGTCAGATGTCACGGTGTTCGTGACGGTAACCCTGTGCTCGTCATTTACGAGCTGCCTGGCAGGAAAGCAGATGGTCTATTCTGCAAAGGATCCCGGACCAACTCGAGGAAACCTACCATAATAAATTCAATAAATACACTAAATTGGAAATATCTTAAAAATTACGCAGTTTAGAATACGAACTTTCAACCACCATTTTAGTGTCAGTTTGAAAGGTAGGATGATCCGTAATATTCGCAAGGGGCTGCATTAACATTTTTGATGTTAGCAGGGGAGCCCAGAATGCTAAACGTGTACTCGTAAGCAATCAAGCGTTATGCGGACCTATCGGCCATTGTCGATGAATGGTTCAGAACAAGAAGGTCATATGACTACGTGAAGCATCTAAAAGCTAATTAACAATTACATTCACTTAATCGTACGCATGCCCATCAATATTAATAAACATGTATAACTTGTTTTTAAAAGTTTTGACCCCTCCGTCTTCCGTACTTCAAGCGTTAATCTTCAGAGTTCTAGGAGAATCTTCAAAAGAAAATGCATTAAACCCTTGGTACCTTAATCTTATATGTTAAAAAAATAGGCAGACTATCTTACATGCAATACCTCCATAAAGAGATTGAATATATAATGAAGGTGTTTAATGATACCAGGTATGTATTATATTCACTGCAGTGGCGCGACCGCGACCGCGCGTGTTCCTTACGTGGCGACACCTATAGGTACAAAATGTGGTCGTGCTACCTTTGCTCGAAAAAACTCGTTTTCTCGTGATTTTGTTTGGGAAACTAAAAGGGTGTTTTTTTTGGAAAAAACATTAAATTTTCTAGCAATGCCCATTATTACAATGCGGTTTTATTTGGTAAATACTTTAAGAGACAGCAGAGAATTATACAAACATCGTATTTTTCCCGATTGTTTGTATAAACAGAGGATTGTAAAATAATTAAAAACCTTATGAAATTATGGTTATACATTATTTAAAGTAAATTAGTTATTTGATATGAAACAAAAAGATAAATGCACATTTAGTAAAAAAAATACAAAATTATAGTTACTTGAAAAACATAACCGTTTTGAAATCACATGTGAGGATATTGAATTGTAAGTTATGTTTTAAGTGGGCTTAAAAAAAGACCTAAGTTTAAGTGACTTGATGTATGTATTTTTATAAAGAACACTTGTTGTGAAATAATAAAATTAAAGTCCCGGGCGATAAGATTAAGGAATTTCGAATTTTTGACACGTCAACTATTACCACTTGAAATTAAGGTACAAAAATATGATTGGGAAATATCTTACTTTTATCAATGATAATTGCTGTTTTTGTGATTTTAACATCGTTACACAATTAAAAGGGACAGTTTAACATATGTTTAAATTAAAAAAAAATTTACATTTCCATACAAAAATAATTAATTTAAGTCACATATGTGGTGGATCTATTTTGGTTAGTGACGGTCGCAATGTTTTTGTAAGGATAAGGATTGATTTTGCTATATTTGAGCCTAGCTCCGAATGAAAATAGATAGAATAGTAAGAAAAAAAGTGTTTAAAGTACAAATGTAAAGGATATATCATAAAAAAATTAAAAAATAGATCGAAAGTAATGCGACTCTAATGTCATCGATTACTATCTTCTACTAACGGAAGAAAAAAAATTATTTAAACACGATCTTGCAAATTAATCATTATTACTGGAAAGATAATTAAATTTCCCATTCACCTTATTAAAACTTTGTTAACATTTAATTCACTTCACAACGAAATAAACCAATAATTCATGCTGTGAAATACTGATTGCGCACTGACTATGTCGTACTCAAAACAAACAAAACAGTTTAGTAATGAAGGAGAGTATTTGAAGTGTATAGCTAGCCTGCTTCTTCCATAACAAATAATCATAAGCAAAAGGGATATAGACTGAGACAGACTGATAAAATTCGCCTATTTCGACAACTTGTAAGATTGGATCTAATATGATCCAGAGCCACATGCCTAGGGAAGCCATATTAGATCCGCTGCCACTGCAGTGGATATGGTAATCAGAACAACTCAGTTATCAGAGTAACACTTCTGAGTATTTGCAAAAATCCCTCCACAGCCTCCCTAACTATGTCTACAGGCAACGTTTATTTCTTTATTCTAAAATCAGAATCTTTGTGTACCAATAGCATTAAAAAGACTTACCTTTATTAGGGTTAATTTTAATGAGAGCTCGAAAAGCACCAGATCTTCCAGTAGAAAAAAAGACTATGTCAGTTCCAGGATGAGGCTCCATCAAAAATTTTGCTTTTGACCAGTTCATCTGCAGCTCTGGTGCTACTACATCCACCATTTTCTTGATTTTATTAATACCCTGCACGGGAAACAATAAATATATTAAAAATGTTAGTATAGAATAAAAAAAGTATCTTCACGCCCATATCCTCGTAGAGGTAGGAACAGGCACAACCAGGGCACCTACGAATAGCCGAAGACACTAAGTCCCACAGTGTGATAGGTGGCAAGCCTATCGTCAAACCAGCCATATATCCAATCCCGAGTAACTTTTTTTATTGACATTTTAAAATACATGACTTGACATGCATTTGTTTCCACAACCTAAAACCTTGTCAAGTTTTTTTGATTAAATAGACGTAGGCAAAACATTAAGTGTCTTCACGCCCATATTACTGAAAACTTATGCAAAAACATAACCAGGCCACGCTTCCAGCCTAGACTTAGGCTGGTCGTGGGTGCCCTGGTTGTGCCTCTGCCTCCCTGTTCGGGGATATGGGCGTGAAGATACTTTTTTTAATTCATAAATGACGGAAAAATTAACGGACATATATATAAAAAAATGCGTTGAACTTAACACAGTTAAAAATTAATTAATTAATAATTAAACCATCAACAAATTACACTAAATAATCTAAGCCCAAATTAGCCAAACTATGAGCTTGTCTTGTAAAACTAAGGTAATTATAGTATTACACTTGGGAATAGAGGTTTCAACCTCCCACTGCAATTTATAATGTAATTTGTTGTACATTTTATTCAAGTTAAAATCAGATTGTAATTTGCATTTTTAATCTAGATTATATTGTAAAATAATATTTACAATATAATCTAGATTTCATAATCTAGATTGAAAAAAAGACAAGCCCGCTGAGTTTCTTTCGCCGGATCTTCTCAGTGTGAGGCCGCGATTCCGATCCGGTGGTAGTTTAAAAAATGTCGACGCGCACAAATACCACTTGTATGGTTCATGTGAATAAAGATTATTCTGATACTGATTCTGAACACGACAAAAAAAACAACTTCGATTTCAATAAGTAAATCATCATCGTACTCAAAAATTAAGTGCTTTCCTCGATTTCCCTGGACTTTATCATCAGATCAAGAGTTTATAGAAATGCAAACCACCTCGGCATTACGCTCTTTCAAATACAACAATTTTTTTTAAAAAGTCGGTTCAGAAATGACGAGAAATCGAAGTAAAAAATCAAAGTATCTTCACGTCAAAATCCCCGAAGAGGTTGGCAGAGCTAAAACCAGGCACCAAGTCCCACAATGTGATAGGTGGCAAGTATCACCAACTATCCCGAGCAACGTTTTTTTATTAGAAAATTGGAAAAACCCAATTTCCTTTTTGTTGCCCGACCCAGGATTCGACTCTGGTACCTCAGGCAGTCAAGTCCAACAAGTGAACCGCTAGGCCACAGAGGCGACACGAGAAATCAATTATATCAAAAAATGTAACAGTCGAATATAAAACCTCCTCCTAGTGAACATCTAAGCATGAACATTACGAATGTCCTTTTTAATTAAGGGTTATTTGGAAACAAGCTCCTGGTGCTTAATTGACATCGGTTCCGGTTCCGCTTTTAACTAACGGTCGCCCTTTCTGTGTTAAGGATACCAATATCTCCCCCAGAACATGTCATCCCTGTCGCAATATCGACGATTAACTGACCGGATGGGGGAAGTGAGAAACGGTTTTGTTGTTGTTACTAAATCAAATGTACTGACATTTGCTCTATTTGACTAAAGAAAAGAAAGTTATATTGGTGAATTTAGGCCTTACTTATTTTCTATATTTTTTTAAACTCTCCAGCTATAACCATAGTGATGGCAATAAGATGTCGCGTTATCTATATATATAAAAATCAATGACACTTTTTTAATTTACCACACTTACACTTTACCACCTATCCAAACCAAATGTTCAGGCTTTTTTCGGACTATTTAGTAGATGGTTTATGTGAAGTTTGCATAAATTCAGTCAAGCAATCCTTCGTTTATCACATTTTTTGTAACATATAAATTCTATATATGGCGGATCATTTTATTTTAAGGGATTTTTTCAGTCAAATTGAAACTTTTTTCAAATGGGGATTTTTTCCTTTTTTTCTTTTATTGTGTTATGTTATTCATGTGGTCATATACGCAGCGAAGCACGAACCGGCCACTTGTTAAACATAAAGTTTTATATTTTCTTTGTATCAAAGTTCATCCAAAATAGTTAAACCGCTTGACTTTAAAAGCTTTTCAAACTGACATAGTTTTATTGGTTCATAATAGTTACACAGCGATTGGGCATGTTAACATGGAAAGAATGTTTATTATTTACAACCAAATCTGGCGAATTTAGCTACGTACTGTGTTATTGTAGTCTGTAATTTCTAAACAATAAAACTTATAACTATAAAGAAAATACAGAACAATCTGTAAAGCACATACTACAAATTAAAAATCAAATTAAATCCCGGGTCGGGCAACAAAAAGAAAATTGAGTTTTCCAAAAAACCCAATTTAAAAAAAGTTGCTCGGGATAGGATATGTGCCCGATTGGTGATAGGCTTGCCACCTATCACATTGTAGGACTTAGTATTTCGTCTAGTCGTGGGTGCCCTGGTTGTGCCCCTGCCTACCTCTTCGAGGATATAGGTGTGAAGATACAGAACAAACTGTAAAGCACATACAACAAATTAAAAAGCAAAACTTTAACAATTTTTTTTTTGATATTTTAAACTTCACCCCTCTTACACAGAAACCCTTTCAGTGGGCAGGATAAAAAGTATCTTTTGACCTTTCTCAGAATAAAGAGTACCAATCAGATAAATTTCGTTGCTATCGATGTCAAGTGAATCGTGATCATATGTTACGTCTTATTCATATGTGCTATTTACCAATAGATTTGAAGTCGGTTAGTAAATAAATACTCCTTGGACAAGTCACACAAATTGAATCTAACCCCAAAGTAAGCAAATTATATGCTTGTGTTATGGGTGTTAGTCAACGATAATATAATACTTAAATAGATATACTACTGTAAATAAGTTATGTTGGTTCCTCTTGATGGTCTGGGTTCACTGAATAGAAAAAATATACCTGGACAAGTTACACAAATTGAATCTAACCGCAGAGTAAGCAAACTATATGCTTGTTTTATTGGTGTTAGTCAACGATACTAATACATAGAAATACTTAGACACATAGAAACACACATACAGATAGATACCAGAAAAATTTTTCATAAACACCCAGACCCGGAAATGCAGACAACTAAATGTTCATCACACAAATGCCTGCCCCCGTCGGGTCTCGAACTCGAGCCTCGAGGTTGGTCGATGTAGTTAGTCGTGTACGCTAGCCACTCGACCAACGAGGCGATCATACGACATAAAACAGCCCGATAGACTAAAAATCTAAGAATCAAAACAGTTTTATCTGTTTTTTGCTAGGGGCAGCAAGAAACGGTTATAATCGTGTGCATCTACCCTTGTATGTTTATTACCCATTTCACAAAGGCGCCTGTACACTTTAGAATAATCATTTTTGAATAGGATTCTTGCACATTAGATAAATGGCATAAATTAATTTTTATGATATTGGAAGACAAACAAGAAGACGGATTTACTGATTGTAAGAAATTCACGCTGCTTCTCTACGCACCAAAGGTGGTAATGGTGCGTTGCCAACCTGAGACCGGGGTTTTGGTCTTCGAGCAAAAGTCAGTTTACCCGGCGACCTCATAACGCTATGGCAGCAGGAATAAGTAAGGCGAGGTTCCAATCCCGGCGAGTCGTTGCTAAACTCTACTACCTATTCAGATATCACGGTGTTAGTGACGGTATACGTATGTTCACCTTTTACGAGCTACCCGACAAGAAGGCAGATGGTCTATTCTGCAAAAAAGATCACAATTTAAATTGTTTTTTAAATCTAATGATGTACTGTCATTCGTTCCATTCATTGCGCATTCAAGAAACGCTCGTCCCTTTATAACAATCTCATTGGCCCTTCCAAATCATATCCATCATTTCCATCGCAATTCTAACGGTTAACTGCCCTGGTGGAAATTGAGAAATGGTAAACGCTTAATTAAAAATCAAAAGCGGTATTTATTCAACTGCGAAATGAAGAAGGATATCCGTCTACATACTTATGTTAACATGACATGTTGATATATGCATGCATAAAACAAAATAAGTACAAGTAGTACTATTTAACGATTTCAATTTTGCGCTTTGGATATAATTTTAAGCTTCGGGAAACCGAATGTTTCTTAAAGATATCTATATAGAGTTGTTATTACATAATTAATCATTCCGTTTAAATTTACATTAGGCCAGCCAACTTAAAAATAAAAGTGTAAAGCCGAAGCGCATAATTTAAAAAGTACTACTACTATTTAAATTTTACGCTTCGGATACAGTCGTCAAGCTTCGGAAATACGAATGTTTCTTAAAGATATCTATATAGAGTTGTTATTACATAATTAATCATTCCGTTTAAATTTACATTAGGCCAGCCAACTTAAAAATAAAAGTGTAAAGCCGAAGCGCATAATTTAAAAAGTACTACTACTCAAATTAATTTAAATTATGCGCTTACTACGCTTACCCTTTGATTTGAAAAAAAAAATCTATAATGTAAGTTTTTTTTTTATATTAAACAGGTTTTTAGGATAACAGGATTTCGAAAACTTTAAATCTTTATGTCCAAGGCATTAAGTGTTTGGGATAAACGTTATATCTAAGAAATGACAAATTCTTGTAATAAAAATATTCAAAATATTATGGTAAATAAAGTTAAACCGTTTGGCAGAAATACACAGTAAAAACAATTAATTTTCATAGCACAGTTTTAATAATAGACACTTCTTTGTATACCTACACACTTTTTTGAGGTAAACCCGAGCCTCGCGGTTGGTCAGTGTAGTTAGGCGTGTACGCTAGCCAGTCGGCCAACGAAGCGGTCAATGTTAGTGTTTTAATTAATAGATTTATTTTAAAATATACATACTAACACACATTTCATAATAATATATGTTATTTTAAAGAATTTTTCTGTTTTAACACTTAAAATTCTAGAACTGCAATAGATACCATTGTATTTATATTTGTTTTTAGGATTCTACGTAGCCCGAATGGCAGGATAACTATTAAAAGAAAAAAAGTATACACGAGCTTAGGCTGAATAGAGCTCTCTATTAGTGCGTTAGTGCAAAATGGATAAAGCAAAAAAGTAAAATCGCCTCTCTGGTTTAGCGGTCCAGGTGTTGAACTTGACTGCAAGAGGTCCCGGGTTCAAATCCCAGGTCGGGCATAAAAAGAAAATTTGGTTTTTCCAATTTTCTAATACAAAAACAACGTTGCTCGGGATTGGAAATGTGCCCGGTTGGCGATAGGCTTGCCACCTATCACATTATGGGACTTAGTGTCTTCGGCTTGTCGTGGGTGCCCTGGTTGTGCCTCTGCCAACCTGTTCGGGGATATGGGCGTGACAATACTTTCTTTGTCTTTATTTAACATTTGCAGCATCAGAAGATAATGATTGTATTAGTATTTAGTTTTTAGAATTCGTCGCAGTATGAATAGCAAAAACTATAAAACAAAAAAATAGAAAAAGTATGCACGACCTTAGGCTCAACGGAGTTCGCCATTAGTCCGTCAGTGTAAAATGAAAAAAGCAGAAAAAATAAAAGTTGGTAACTCCGGGCTAAACCTACAATATTATGTTTCAATAACCTATAAAAGGATACCGAATAGTATCCTCGGAGTTGTCTATTGTTATTGTTTGTAGATACTACAATTAACACCCGGATTAGGCGTGGGTCTAGCGGATCTCTCAATTAATTTGCCCTTTATCCCACAGATGCCACGGATAATAGTTATAACGAATATTTGACACGTCGTAGTGAATAATATATTTGCAATTACAGAGGGTATTAAGAAATTAACTAGCTTTTGCATGCGACGATGTCCGCGTGTTTAGTGGTCCCGCAGGAACATTCTTTCTGGATAAAAACTGTTCTATGTGTTAATCCAAGTGACCTTCTATGTGTGTGCCAAATTTCACAAAAATCAGTTCAGCTGTTTCGTGTAGGAGTTACAAACAAACTTACAAACTTTCCCATTTATGATATTAGTAGGATAAATAAATATCTCTGGACTAGCTAGTTATATTGAATCTAACCCCAAAGTCATCGAATTATACGAGTATGATTGTTTACAAAAAATATTCAAGATTCTAATCTTTATATTAATACGTGATGCCAAAATTTTGAAACCCTTTTTACGAAAATTGTGCGGACGCAGGAGCATAAAATTTGGCACACTTATAGTTTATGTGTAGGAGAAGTGCATAACACTAATACTTTTTAATAATTATGCTTTATATAATTAAATCAATAAATAAACCATTACCCACACTACCATGCATTTGACACACACAAACAAATATATTGATGATATCAATAAAATATCACAGATGGCGCACTAAAAAGTTTGGAAACAAAGTAGTTGGTCTTGAGAAATGAAGATGGCGTTCTTATCAACAAGACGTTAACATTTTTTAAGTTCGAATTTTGACCAGTGGGTGACCACTAGTTCATATAAATACTTAAATACCAGAATTAATTTAGTAATCACCCAGATCCAGAAATGCAGACATCCAAATGTTTATCACACAAATGCATGCCACGTTGGGAGTCGAATCCGAGCTTTGGTGTTGGTAAGCTAGGCGGGTACATCTCGATACTTAATTAGGCTAAAAGTTTTTTAATGACATAAAAAACCAAACCAAAAAATTACACAAAAAATTGAACAAGCCAACGTTTCTAATGATGGTAAAACAGTGGATTATAGACGCCATAGGTGCGTTGTCGGGATAGTAGCCCTAATGTGCAAGTCTACCAGCTACCCTACATCTAGTGGTGGATCCCTACCACGGGAAGTTGCTGAACTCTCTGCCGCAAGTGGTCATGATGGTAATGACCCATATTCGCCTCTTACGAGCTGCCTGACAGGGAGACAGGTAGTCTATTAGACTCAGCGAACCCAGGCCAACACGGGGAAGTATTAAGTATTGTTTTTTTGTGCATAGATAAATATTAAATCGCCTTTGTGGTCTAGCAGTCCGGGGTCAGACTTGACTTTTTGAGGTACTGGGTTCGATCCCAGGTCAGGCAACAAAAGCTTGGAAATTGTGTAATTTCAATTTAATAATAAAAATAATGTTGCCCGGGATTGGATATGTACCTGGTTGGTGATAGGATTGCCAACTATCACATTGTGGGACTTAGTGTCTTCAGTTAGCCGTGCGTCCCATGGTTGTGCCTTCAAGGATATGGGTGTGAAGATACTTAAATAAATAGTTTGCTTTCAAAAGAAGTAACATTGGTATATAAGGACTATAAAGCTGTCTAGAAAAAAATTAGAAATACGTAATTATTTTTTTTAGAAGTATCTTCACGCCCACATCCCCGAAGAGGTAGGCAGAGGCAAAAACAGGGCATCCACGACTAGCCGAAGACACTAAGTCCCACAATGTGATAGGTGGCAAGCCTATCGCCAACCGGGCACATTTCCAATCCCGACCAACATTTTTTTATTAGAAAATAGGAAAAATCCAATTTTCATTTTGGTGGCCGACCCGGGATTCGAACTCGAGACCTCATGCAGTCAAGTCTAACACTCGGACCGCTAGACCACAGAGGCGACTTTTTACTTTTTATGACATTAGCTCACGGTCCTGGTAATGACACAAGATAACCGTAACTTATAGATACCAGAGAATGTAGGTGCGTCATTTTCCTACAGCTAAGTTTAACGGCTACTTTACCCTTACAAAAAATGACATTACACTGGAATACAGCAATAAATATTTAGTTTGGTGCAGTTCTGTTTGCATCTGCAGTGGGTAAAGTAGGTAGTGTGAATTACATCGTTGCTACTAGATGTCAGCTGACAGCTCTAGTTTCCCTACTTTCTTAAACTCAACTTCAAAACTTCTTAAACATGTATTTCTTTTCGATTTTATGAACAAGAGCTGATATGAAAAAAATTACTAGATTTCTCGTATCAGCTCGCCACATATACCAAATTTAAGTTTAAAACCTTAAATGCCAAAATGAGTGTAGGCCAGTGTTATGGCATAAGGAAATAGGAATAGGTAAGGAGATCTACTCGGGCAAGTTGCTCTATAACCGCGAAAATGTGTTACGGACTTGGAATTTATTGGAATGGATATTTTGCCATCTTTTCAAACGGTCCTATTCCTTCTTAAAACAAAAAAATAATTTAAGTTCAGTATAACAATAAATAATTATTAAACCTTTTCTTTTCTGCAAAAGTGGAGTACTTAAATAGTTTAAAGAAAATAATAAAGAACCTTTCACACCTTCGTGGAACTTTGAGAGTTCCTGTATTTCAGTTAAGTCGTAAAACCATTCTTTTACTTTTAATTCCGTAAAACTCTGGAATTCATTGCCTTATCTCTATTGAAGAAATCTCATTAGAGTTAAGCTCGCCTTTTGTATAATTTTACATATTTACTTGCGTTTCGGTTTTGTTGTACAATAAAGAGTTATATAAACAATTGATTTAGTTATGTTAATTAAAAAGAAAACATAATTGACATTTTTTTTATATGTTTTTGTAAGTTTTGTTTATAGGTATATAAATTTCGTTTATTTGCATACTTGGAGAGGCCAAGTGAAAATGAAGTTCATATTTTCTTTTCAGCTCATTAAAACTGTAAAAAAACAACTTTTGAAATCATTACCATATCATATAGATGAACATAAAATATAAATTAGTAAGTATAACGTAAAAACCGTTTGTAATATTCTGATCATAATAGACCATCTCTAAATTGAAATTCTTTCCAAAATAAAACAATCTAATAATCTATTATCGCCTGTGTGGTCTAGCGGTCCAAGTGTTTTAGCCTTCATAAGGTCCCGAGTTCGATTCCCGAATCAGACAATTAAAAGAAAATGTGCGTTTTACAAATTTCTAGTAAAAAATATTGATCGGAATTGAATACGTGCCCGGTTAGCGATAGGTTTGCAGGTGGCAAATCACATTGTGGGTCTTAGTGTCTTCGGCTAATCGTGGGTGTCCTGGTTGTACCTCTACCTACTTCTTCGGGGATATGGGCGTGAAGATACTTAATTAAAAATCTGTTCATTACTGGTGAAGCAGTCGCTTCGCCAGCACAGTTTTTTGGAAAGGATTAACTAATTTATCTAATATGAATCGAGACATATATATAAACTTAAATATTTTTTATTACATTTAATATATATTTCATTTTATTACATTGTACATAATTAACAGCGAAGTTTAGAGAAAACAATCAGAGAGTGACTGGTTAATTAAAAATAGCGTGAAACCTTTTCGAAACTTTGTTGCTTGAAAGGTGAAGGAGAACTAATGAAACTAGCAAAATCCGAGAGGATTTCGTCTCCAGCGACGTGTGAAGTTTGCCCTTTCACATTCAGTTAGCGCGGTGAGTTATAGCCTGCGGGGTGCCGTAGAGAGAGAAACCAATGAGTGGATCAAAATATCTAACCTGAACCCTTACTATGAGTTTACGGCGCTAAAATTGCTAGAGTCTCCCGTAAATTATTTGTATGTAAACATCGAACAACGCCTTTAAGGTTAGCGCATACTAAAGCGGGGAGTAACGTCGGATACGTTACTCCTTTTTTTATACAAGAGGAGGCAAACGAGCAAGTGGTTCCCGATGGAAAGTGATCACTGCCTCCCCGGACATCTGCAATATCTGGAGTATCACAGATGCATTGCCGACCTTTGTACTCTCCGGTCTAGTATGCACAGCGCATAGCATAGCACATTTCAGTGGTTTTTTGGTACTCTGCAAGTGAATGTCAAACATTGTAGTTACACGATGAAGAACTTTCGTTTTTCTTTGTATAGATAAAAGACATGGTTAAGCAAAACTGGATAAAAATAAAAACATTGAATATGGATACAACCAATGTTTTGTCGGCATAGTATTCCTCATTGGGGATTGCACGGTGTGCAATGTATATAAATCCGGCTCTGAAAATCCATTGAGGCCTGGCACAGTGTGAGTTGCTCCATACAAAATGCATGCAAGCTATCTGAGCGGATTATAGCGCTGCGATGCACCTCGATGCGGTTTGCTCTAGTGTGAGCGATCCTTTGCTGGTAACTATAAAAACTAAACTAAAACTACAAGAACTTTAGACCAAAAGCTCTAAAGCTTTCGATACGTAAAATACCGAGGGTAATTTGTAACAACTCCTGATAAAGATTATGGAAAATTGTTGACATTTCTATTTGCAGTTAAAGTGAATACGAGTATAGGTATAGCTTTTCTTTAATTTTACAATTATTAGATTTTATGAATATGGTAAAGAGGGTCCAACACACAGCCTGATAAATGGTTCGATATTTACATATATGTATATATCTAACTATCTTCATCATATTAAATCCCCGAAGGGATAGGCAAAGGCACAACCAGGGTACCCACGACTAGCCGAAGACACTGAGTCCCACAACGTGGTAGGTGGCAAGCCTAGCACCAACCCGACACATATCCAATCCTCGGACAACATTAATTTTATTAGAAAATTGAAAATTTATATTTTCTTATTTGTTTTGTTGTCCGACACAAGGAACCTCAAGAAGTCAAGCCCGGCGCCGTACCGCTGGACCACAGAGGCGATCATAAAGGCGATGTTTAATGTATATAATATCTACTTGGTGTTTCTATTGGCTACGGACCTTTTAACGCAACACCTTTTTTTTGCATATCTAGTCAACTATACACATGAATTTGTAGAATAGACCATCTGCCTTCCTTGCCAGGCAGCTCGTAAAAGGCGAGCATAGGCTCACCGTCACTAACACAGTGACATCTGACTAGGTGGTAGAGTTTAGCAGCGACTCGCCCGGATTGGTGCTACCGCCTTAC
>NJDD01007819.1:159851-200765 GCA_002245505.1 Calephelis nemesis | reverse complement strand
GTCTATAAACAAAGATATTTACAAGGCCAAAAGATGTACACATTACAAGTAATATAAGGAGTCAAACTGAGATATTTACAAGGTTAGTAAGAAGTAAATATGTTACACGATCTATCATATTTTGATGAAAAAAAGTTAAGATTAAATTTGACCACTGCTCTTAAAGTAATTGATGCCGTAGTTTTCCTTTGAAGTGGTAAATGCAGAATTAAAAAAAAGATTGGGTTCAAAGGTGTTTCAGTGACCTAACTCTTTTGTTTTTTCTTATTTTTTTCTTTTGCAATTTCATAATAAAGTAAATAAGTAAATATCCTTGGACAAGTAACACAAATTGTATCTAACCCCAAAGTAAGCAAACTATATGCTTGTGTTATGGGGTTTTCGTCAATGATTCTAAGACATAATACTTAAATAGATACTAGAATAAATTTAATAAACACCCAGGTCGAGTGGCTAGCGTGTAGTCCTAACTACATCGATCAACTGCTAGGCTCAAGTTCGATTCCCGACGGGGGCAGGCATTTGTATGATGAACATTTAGATGCCTGCATTTCCGGGTCTGGGTGTTAATTAAATTTATTCTGGTATCTGTTTAAGCATTTCTATCTGTTAGAATCATTAACTAACACCCGTAACACAAGCATATAATTTGCTTACTTTGGGCTAAGATTCTTTTTTTGTAACTTGTAAAGGGATAATTATTTATTTATAAATAAGTATTGTGTTTATTAATAGCTTTAATATAGGATAGGAATAAATTCCGAACAGCGACTATTTTCATAATATGAAAAAAGCTATTACATGTAATAGATTTGATAATTTAATATGACTTTGATAAAACATTAAAAGCACAAAAAACACAGATAAATATTATTCATTAACCAAGTTAAGACAAATCCATATCGCAAATAACTTTTATCTATTATTTGTTTGGAAACTCCAACAGCGAGCCTGCCGATATTATTGATTTTGTGGTCCATTCCACCTAACTGGAGGTGAGTTCGAATAACAAAGAAATGCTCTATTTATACGACAATTACCAAGGGTTAAAAGACTATGTTTTGAACGTCTTTGTGTGTATTTATCGCTATTCGTTTGTAGTTTCTTTAGTAATTTATTTAGACAACTTACATAAACTGATTTTTTTGTATGACATTGGAAGGAAAACAAACACAGATTTCCTGATGGTAAGAAATTCCCGCCGTCTAGAAACACCAAAGGTGGTAATGGTGCGTTGCCAACCAGAGGCCGGAATGTTAGGCCTCGAGCAAAAGTAAGTTTACCGGCTACCTTACCCTTACCTACGACAATTTACAGTACTACTATTTCAATTATGCGCTTCGGTTTTAAACTTTTTACTCTTTTTACACTTTATACTTTTATTTTTAAATTGGCTGACCTAATCTAAATTTAAGCGAAATGATTAAATATATGTAATAACAACTCTATATATCTTTAAAATACGTTCGGATTTCCGAAGCTTGACGAATATAGCCAAAGCGCATAATTTAAATACTACTACTGTATATATGTTATGAGTATTAAACAACAATACTGATGCAACATAAAATATACCAGAATATACCTATACACTTTATAAATATCAAGATGCGTAAATGATAACATTTATGCCGCATAAATAGCTATCCCCATCGGGAATCGAATACGAGCCTCGCGGCTGGTCGGTGCAGTTAATTTTTACGCTATCCCCTCTGTCAACTAGGTGAAGTTTTTATATACTTACGTGTCTTATTTTTTTTTAATTTTTATACATACATATATCACGCCAAGTCTATTACAGGGTAGGCAGAGAGACCCATGACGCTGACAAACCTGACTGGCTTCCTTCACATTCATTACCCTTTTCATACAAATACGCCGGTTTTGGAGACTCTTGACACCACCCTCGGATAATATCCGAGTGATCTGATCGTAGAAAGTCAACCTCGGTCTCCCCGGGTACCTACATCCATTCACATTCGCATTGTATATCTGCTTTCATATGTCATTCTTTCCACATAACCGAACTAGTGGAGCACGCCCTTTTTCATTTTAACAACAAAACTTTTTTCGATCCCATTCTTTCTCGGACCTCCCTGTTACGAATACGATCAGCAAGCGTTACACCACAGATTTTCCGTAGCCCTTAGTATAGATACGTAATGATAATACAATTAATGTTCCCTAACACGCTATTAGAATAAAATTATCCAAATCTTTACAAAACATACCTTCCACTTAATATTCATATTAGCCACGAAAAGGTATAAACTACGTAAAAAGTTATCTGCTAATATGAAATATGCTTTAAGAAGAGGAATCGGGATTCGAACAAAGAGGTCAACATGCAAATTTATATTCATGGTGCACTCGGCCATTCCGGGACTGACCGGAATCAACAATATTTAACTTTGTAATCGCTTGGATTTAACGACTCTGTTTTTAAACTCTTAATGGAGATAATGAATTCGAAGTATTTTGTTAGTGCTTGATTAAAAATTTTAATTAACTTTTTGGTTAACTTCGATTATTCGTTCGATCGATTACAGATTCGATCGAATATTTTAAATTGGATGTTGATAGTGCTTGCTTTAAGTTAGGTTATTTTTATACTTTTGAATTCGATATGTTTTGTTATTGCTGGATTAAAATTAATTTACTTTTTAATTAAGTTCGATTATTTGATCTATTGATTATAGTTTGATCGAATATTTTAAATTCGATGTGTTTTGTTATTGCTTGATTTAAATTAGGTTACTTTTTTACTTTTGAATTCGATAAGTTTTGTTAGTGCTTGATTAAAATTAATTTACTTTTTAGTTAATTTTAATTTTTTGGTCTATCGATCATAGATTCGATCGAATATTTTAAATTCGATATGTTTTTATTTATTTTATTTTATTTATTTTACCATTAAAAGAAAACTTACAGCTACCAAAATTAACAATACAGAAAATAAGATATGTTTTGTTAATGCTTAAACTTACTTGACTTAAATTAGATTACTTTTTAATTAATTTTGATTATTCGATCGATCGATTATAAATTCAATCGAATATTTTAAATTGGATGTTGTTAGTGCTTGCTTTAAATTAGATTACTTTTATACTTTTGAATTCGATATGTTTTGTTAATGCTGAATTAAAATTAATTTACTCTTTAATCAAGTTCGATTATTTGATCTATTGATTATAGTTTGATCGAATATTTTAAATTCGATGTGTTTTGTTAGTGTTTGATTTAAATTAGGTTACTTTTTCACTTTTGAATTCGATAAGTTTTGTTAGTACTTGATTAAAATTATTTTAGTAAATCTAAATTTTAATCGATCATAGATTCGATCGAATATTTTAAATTCGATGTGTTTTGTTGGTACATGATTTAAATTAAGTTACTTTTAACTCCGAAGTGTACTCGAGTGTACGTTTTTTGTATGTTTGTTACGCGATTACTTGGCTATTAAATAACAAACCTTCATGGTTTTTGTTGAAAAAGTTGGGCTTAATTAAAAGGGGATTCCTTAAAATTGGATTATGATCTCTGGTTATCTTATATATAAAAATGTCCTCTAGTTTTCTGTGGTCATGGTATCATGCTTGTACGAATGGAATAATTTCGGTAATTTCTATTGTTATGTTTGTCGTTGTCAGAAAAATGTTTATATGAAAACAAACTATTATTTATAAGCTGACACTAAAAACCTTTGCTAGGATTTAATAATGCATAAATTTCAAATACTTCTCAAATCTTCATATTTTAAATGAAGAAACACTTGTATTGTTTTACGTATTCTCAAATCTTAAGAAAATGAAAATGGGACTTCCTTAGAGCTATGACTTATCTTTTAGAAAAAGAAATCGAACCGCAATGCGATGACCACCGACATAGAGGGTTATTTATTATTATTCAATCGAGTGGCTACCATACACACCTAACTACACCGGTCAACCGCGAGGCTCGGGTTCGATTCCTGACGGGGGCTAGCATTTGTGTGATGAACATTTAGATGTCTGCATTTCCGGGTCTGGGTGTTAATTAAATTTACTCTGGTTGTCTATTTAAGTATTTAAATGTATCGTTGACTAGCACCCATAACACAAGCATATAATTTGCTTACTTTGGGGTTAGATTCAAATTGTGCAACTTTAACCAGAGACATTTATTTATTTATTGTATACAAAAAGACATCTTCAACCTTAAAACTAAAACATTTGTAAGAAAATCAGCTTATCTCAGATAAAGAGATTTCTTCCAGCTCACACAAAAGGGGCTGATAATATAAATGGTAGATTTTCAGTGCACCGTAAAATAATTAGTAATACTAATTATGATTCATAAATAATCTAATATCTTATAAATTAAGGAATAAAAAGAAGGATAGAGGCACAACCAGGGCAGTTAGCCGAAGACACTAAGTCCCACAATGTGATAGGTGGCAAGCCTATCGCCAACCGGGCACATATCCAATCCCGAGCAACATTTTTTTATTAGAAAATTGTAAATACCACATTTTATTCTAGTTGCCCGACCCAGGATTTGAACCCGGGACCTCATGTAATCAAGCCCAACACTTGGACCGCTAGACCACAGAGGCGAGCGACCCCAAGGAACAATAAAAAGTATTCACTAAAGTATTACTTAAATTATTCTCTGACCTGGAAGTTTATCCTGCAGGTTAAAATAGTCCAATATGTTATTTCAGACTTTAATTGACAGAGCAAGTGAAGGGAGGGAAGGTTTCAGCACAAAATATAGACAGGTACTATATTTTATGGTTTCAATTTTGAGAGTAATAGAGTTTGTATATTTGTATGTTTATCTGGCGTTACTCGAGTGGTTCGGATCGATTTTAATGAAATTTCGTAAGTATGTAGATAGACTCAAGGCGATTTAAAAAAAAGAAAGAAAGTATCTTCACGCCCATATCCCCGAAGAGGTAGGCAAAGGCACAACCAGGGCACCCACGACTAGCAGAAGATACTAACTCTTCCAATGTGATAGGTGGCAAGCCTATCGCCAACCGGGCACATTTCCAATCCCCATTTACTAATTTACAAAAACATTTTTTTGCAAATTAAGTTTTAGCCGTACAAATAAAGATTAAAATTTCAAAATTAGTCAATTTTGGTGGCATTTTGTACAATTTTATTCATTGAAAGTGCACAAATGCAATAATCATGAAGAAATTAGCGTATCGTATATTTCCGCGTTACCGCCAAATCTCACTATGTGAGCTTGAGTAATTAGGCCACCGCTTTACCCAAAACCCTGACATGACTTATTGAAGTCTTATGACTAATTATAATTGAATCCCGATTTTGGTAAATTTAATACAAATTTCTACTTCACTAATGGCAATATACTAACGCGAATGTCAAAATCTAAAGATGAGGTTTTGGCACCATCAAAGGAATATATGGTCGAAGTTTTTTCATAATTTTTGAATTTCGTGTTGATATTGAGAGAAATTAGTCAATTTTAGTGGCATTTTGTGCAATTTTGTTCAGTGAAAGTGCACAAATGAAATGATCATGAAGAAATTAGCGTCCATGTATTTCCTCGTTGCCGCCAAATGTCATTACATGAGTTTGATTTATGAGGCCACCGCTTTACCCAAGAGCCTGACACGACTTACTGACGACTTATGACTTATGACTGACGACATATAAAATATAAATTATATAAAAAAATGTATCAAAAGTATATAAAATTTGATGCAAATTTCTACTTGACGAATGGCAATAAACTAATGCGAATATCAAAATCTAAAGAAAGAAAAAGAAGTAAATATAAGTCGTATCTACGTTATATTTTTCCAAGAGCAAATAGTACACGAGAGCAAAAGTTTATTACATCGAACAGAGGGATGGAGTAAAAGAATATTTATATGACAGATTACAGCTGGAAATACTGCATTGTATATACCAATTTCTTCGTCTGCAGTGCGCCGCGCATTGGGATTACATAACCTCAAATTATCACTAAACTTTATATATTATTCAATATCTTTCCTATTGAAATCTTTAGAATCACATTTCTTGGAAATTTTTGCAGCATTTTCTCTATATTTGATGTTTCAAGAAAATTGGTTTTTGTTGGAGCTGATGTCTTTAACTGGGCCTTTTACTTAATTCGATTCGTACACGTTTTATGCATTGTAGACAAAGTTATAAAAGACTAGCAGCCCGGTACGTGCTTCGCTACGTATACATGTGGTAAATGTTTTACAGAACCCAATATTAAACCCTGTGTTGATCCAGGCTCCTTTGCAGAATAGACCATCTGCCTTCCTGCAAGGCAGCTCGTGTCAGGGTGTTATTGACGGTAAGCCTATGCTAGGCGAGCATAGGCTTACCGTCAATTACACCCTGACATTTGACTAGGTGGTAGAGTTTCGCAGCGACTCAGCCGGATTGGTACCACTGCCTTAGTTACTCGTGCCGTCATAACGTCATGATGTGTTCCGGTTTGGATGGTAAGCCGGTAAACTTACTTTTGCTCGAGACCTAACACCCCGGCCTCAGGTTGGCAACGCACCATTACCACCTTTTGTGTCTCTAGGCGGCGTGAATTTCTTACCATCAGGAAATCCGTTTGCTTGTTTGCCTTCCAACATCATAAAAAAACTTTTTTATATGCGAATGAGGATGGATGAACCTAGGTCTTTCCCGGTACCTACCGTTAGTTTGGTTCCTTCAAGATTTAAGACGGACAAAGCATATACTCGTGTACAACGTGTTGATGGACGCAGAGAGATCCAGGTTGACATTCCACTACCAAATCACCGGGTATAATCCATGAGTGGTATTCCAAACGAACGAATATAGTAGTTTCTTCACGCCCATATCCCCGAAGAGGTTGGCAGAGGCACAACCAGGGCACCTACGACTAGCCGAAGACATTAAGTCCCACAATCTGATAGGTGGCAAGCCTATCGCCAACCGGGCACATATCCATTCCCGAGCAACATTTTTTTTGTTAGAAAATTGGAAAAATCCAATTTTCTTTTTGTTGGCCGACCCGGGATTCGAACCCGGGATCTTATGCAGTCAAGTCCAACACCCGGACCGCTAGACCACAGAGGCGAACGAATGAATGTATGAAAAGGGAGGAAACCAGCCAGGTCTGCCAGGATTGTGAGATTTGGCACTCGATGTCTTCGGTTTATCCCGAAAGGACTATTCCTCCAAACCCATAAATGATCTTTAAATTTTAAATACTAAACATATAGATGACTAGATCCTACAGGACATTTTTTTTGGTTATTATTTTTTTGGTTTTTGTTTGTTTTTTTTTCCTGCAATTTACCTGGTTTTTCCCTTCATATGAGCTTTCTCCTGACAATAACCAACGCAAACAAAAGGAATTAGCGAAATTGGTTCATCCATTTGCATGATACAATGACCACGCGAAATAGGGATTCATTTAATTTTTTTATTGGAAGGCAAACAAGCAGACGGATTTCCTGATGGTAAGAAATTCTCGCCGCCTAGAGACACCAAAAGTGGTAATGGTGCGTTGCCAACCTTAGGCCGGGATGTTAGGCCTCGAGCAAAAGTAAGTTTACCAACTACCTTACCCTTCAGGCCGGAACACGTCAACGGCAAGCACTGACGTTATGGCTGCAGGAATAGATAAGGCGGTGGTACCAATCAGGGCGAGTTGCTGCAAAACTCTACCACCTAGTAGGATAACACGGTGTTAATGACGGTAAGCCTATGCTCGCCTTTTACGAGCTGCCTGGCAGGAAGGCGGATGGTCTATTCTACAAAGGATCCAGTACCAACACGGGTGAAAATTATATTTATATATATTATTTATTAAGCACAAACATGTTCTTTCTGATGAAGACTTCCAATGGGTTTAATAAATCAAAAGGTATTTATCTTATTCAGCAAGTTCGATTTCCGATGCAACCAGGCAATTACTTAAGTTTATTAACGCAGTTCAAATACATCTTATCAATTAAAATTAAGTCTTCTATCAGCAAAAAAAACACCCACAACATTCTATTAATTAATTAATTATATACTATTTTCGGTAGGTCAACTTGAATAAGACAGATTTATATTTAAAAAAAAACGACTGTCCATCTATAACAGATAAAACTTTTTCTACTTTCTCTTTTTAACCCAGTTCAAAAAAACAAGGAGGTTCTCAATTCAGCCCGTATTTTTTTTTGTGTATGTACACCGATTTCTCCGTGGTTTCTCGACCGATTTACGTAATTCTTTTTTTGTTTGACGCGGAATAATTTGGAATTTGTCCTATAAAAATTTGATTCAGGTAGGCACATAAGTTTTTTTATTTTATAAGCATTCTTTTCCTATTTTCACCTATCCCGACGTTTATTTTTATAAAATTTAATCATATCATCAACAAACTAAAAAGTATTAAATAAAAATAACTACGTTGATAAAAACCTTTGATAAAAACTAAAAAATAAAAATATTAAAGATTTAATATTAATTATATACTATATTACTTATATGTGCTATTTATTAATAGGTTTGAAGTCGGTGACAATCCAATTTAATGTTGGCTTATAATACTAATAATTATTAGTTCAGGGCTTGGCACCGACTTCAAACTTATTAGTAAATGGCACATATAAATAATAGATAGTATACAATTAATATTCAATCCTTATTATTTTTTAGTTTTGAAGTCGGTTTTTATTAACGTAGTTATTTTTATTTATGTAAGCAAACAAACACACGGCTCTCCTGATGGTAAGAGATAACCGTGGCCTATATACACCATAGATGTTACAGGTGCGTCCCTGTCCTGTGGCTTCTGGCTGCTCTACCCTCTAAAGCGGAACATGACAGAGTCATTATGGAGGCAGCAAAAGGCAAGGCAGTGGAAATGTGGAACAGTGGAAGTGGAAGGTAGAATACGGTGGAGTTGTATAGGTAGGGCCATACATCTCCACCGTATTCTACCACCAGTGGTTTAGTTGAAAATGACCTTAACCAGTGCTGGCCTATTACGAACTACCTGGTAGAGAGGCAGGTAGTCCATTCTACTTAGGTAGGTAGTCTAACTACTTACTTATTTTACTTATACCCGGACCAACACGGGCAAAATATTGCTGATGTTTTAGGTAGTCATAATATTTAGTTTTATTCCAGAAATTATTCTGCGTTAGTTTTAAAACGTTTAATTTAGCTTTAAAACGCGAACGAAACTGCGGGCCATAGCTAGTACTCATATATTAATTATTTACTCAAAATTTTAATGACACAAACGTATATTTTACCGCCTCGTTTGTCGTGTGGCTAGTGAACACGCCGAACTACAGCGATAAATCGCGTGGCTAGGATTCAATTCCCAACGGGGACAGGCATCTGTGCGATGAATATTTAGATGTCTGCATTTCCAGGTCCCAGACCCGAGTGCTTAGTCGGCAACCTTTTATTTAAAAACCTAAACCTGGTACCTGGTTAACCTGCTAATACATAGTAGTACCTAGTATCCCCGTTTGTCGGGGGGCTCGGGTTCGATTCCCGACGGGGACAGGCATGTGTATGATCAACATTTAGATGTCTGCATTTCCGGGTCTTGGTGTTTATTAAATTTATTCTGGTACCAATTAAAGTATTTATATGTATAAGTGGTTGCCCATTGATCGAAATTTCACCATCAAAAATTTTAATATCTTGTTGATAAGAACGCCATCTTCATTTCTTAAGACCAGCTGCTAAACTTTATGAATAGTTATTGCGCCATCTGTGATCTTTTATCGTTATCGTCAATGTATTTGTTGGTGTGTGTCAAATGCATGGTAGTGTGAGTAATGTTTTATTTATTGATTTCATGTACTTTATAAGCATTACTATTGAAAAATCTCCTCCGTCAGCGCAATTTTCGTAAAAAGGGGTCCAAAGTTTTGGCATCACGTATTAATGTATAGGTTACAATCTTTGACTAGCACCTATAACACAAGCATATAGATTCGCTTACCTTGGGGCTAGATTCAATTTGTGTTACTTGTCCAGGAATCTAAATACAGCCAGTAAAAACTGTTTATTTGATTTGTTTAGGGGGCGTCCATAAATTACGTGAAATGTTTTTTACATTTTTTGAAACTTCCTCCCTCTCCCCCTGGTGAGATGTCGTGAGATTTTATTCAACCCCCTCCCCAATCCCCCAATCTCACGTGAGATTTTTCAGAATGTGGGTTTCTTATTTAAACGTATTGGATTCTTACAGCAAAAATGAATGAAATTATTTTCTTTTTAAGGAATTAGTAAATGGTTTTCATCGTATTACAATTACACTTAAGATTAAATCTTAAGTATGGACGAAATGGATCAAAATATCATATTTTTCTTGTGATTAAAGCAAAAAAAAATGCGTGATGTAAGTATGCCGAGACCCCCCTCTCCCCAACGTAAGATTAGGTGAGATTCGAATCGACCCCCTCCCCCCCTTAAACATCACACGTAATTTGTGGATGCCCCCTTATCCTATTCTTAATGATTTCATCAAAATCATAATGCAAATGATAAACATTTGAAACTGGCGTCTGGCCACATATTCTGTACCAACTTTGTTATTGTCTGTGCGGTGCATACCTAATCGAGTTTTAATGCAATTTTCTCACGAAATAGGAATAACCATGTTAAATAGTTTACACTATACTTCGTTTGAATTGGTATTGTATCAAAACGAGATAGTTAACCAGGCGTCGGAGAGACATAATTGACTTGCATGAGGCAGCTATTGTGATTTTCACTCAAGAATACAGACGCTTATTGAATATGTTTTGTATTGGAGTAGGAACAATACCCATCTCAATATGTTAAGTGTATTAAACACATTATTTAAACATAATCTTTAAGTGGTTTTTCACGGAAGACGCTTTTGAATCCTTGACGGAAAAGAAAAGTGTTACAAGTTTGACGTGTGTGTTTGTGTATGTCTGTAGCATTACTTCTTTTGAAAGGATGAACCGATTTCAATATTGATTTTTTGTTTGAAAGCTTTCGTAATTTTGATGGTTCTTAGCTTTGCATATAGGTTTTGTCGGAGCTTTTTAACAATTTTTAATTTTAGGATTATTATCCAAATGCGCAACGCAAGGGTTTTTTTATGATATTGGAAGGCAAACAAGTAGATAGCAGAATAAATTTAATAAACACCCAGACCCGGAAATGCAGACATCTAAATGGTCATCACACAAGTACTCGAATCGAACCCGAGCCTCGCTGTTGGTTGGTGTAGTTAGGCGTGTACGCTAGCCACTCGACCAACGTGGCGGTCAAATGACAATAATCAATATCATGTTTCGATAAGAAAGGTAGGCTAGCCGGTAGACTTGCACAATTAGTCTAACACCCCAGTTACAACACAGCAAGGCACCTACAACATCTAAGGTGTTTATAAGCTGCGATTATCTCTTACCACCAGAGGAGCTACGAAGTTGTTCGCTATCTTTTGCCATTAAAAAGCTTTGTTGCGTTAATATTACTAGTATATTCAAACTTGTTCATATCAACAGAATAGTTAATCGATAATGGCTGCCGCTAGGCTAATATTAGCTTTGCCCCTGAATTTGACCGTGCTTCAAGTATAATAATTATTATAATGTCCTTCTACGAGCGTTGGAAAAAGAAGGTGTGTATGTTTACATAGTCCTCGCCTTGTACATACAAGTGAAATTCGTAAAACTTGTAACAATTTTTCCTACATCCGAATAATTTTCACCTGCCTTAAAAAAGGGCGACCATTTAACTTTTTCTGATACAGTACTAGATACTATTAAAATTATGCGCTTCGGCTTTACATTTTTACTCTTTTTACACCTTATACTTTTATTTTTAAATTGGCTGACCCAATTTAAATTTAAGCGAAATAATTAATAAAATATGTCTAATAACAACTCCATATAGATATCTCTAAAATACATTCGGATTTCCGAATCTTGACGAATATAGCCAAAGCGCATAGTTTAAATAGTACTAATATAAGTATAAACGATTAAACGATTTTGATGGTAGTTTCCTTAGGTTCTTCGCTGGTTTGTTCTAATTTTTTATTTTCATCAAGATCTGACAAGCAATTTTTGAGTTAGACCCGCCACATACTTTCGAAATTCGCTTAGATTAAAATGGAGTGAATTAAAAAATATTTATTTGCGGAACATGAGTCTTAAAAATTTATACAATTTTACCAACTTATAGTGACAAAAAAGTGAATTCTACCCAAAAGTAACGGAATGAATTAAAAAATATTTATTTGCGGAACATGAGTCTTAAAAATTTATACAATTTTACCAACTTATAGTGACAAAAAAGTTAATTCTACCCAAAAGTAAACAAATTATTTGCTCGTGTTATGGGTGTTAGTTAAGAGCTCTAATACATTGAAATACCAGAATAAATTTAATAAGCACCCAGACCCGGGAATGCAGACATCTAAATGTTCACACAAATGCCCCTGCCCCCTTCGGGAATCCAACCGAGCCTCGCGGTTGATCGATGTAGTTAAGCGTATTCGCTAGCCACTCGACCAACGAGTAGGTCAAATATAGAGATAATTTGAACTTTCATAGCAATCATACCTTCACGTTATAGTTAAAGTAGTTTATGTTAATCAAATTGTCCTAAACTAGTGAAATACAGGGTATCTTCCAGTGTAACTAAACTTGATTCTATAAATTTAGCTCAGTCAGACCATTACGAGTTTCGACTTGCGCCAAAATCCAAAACTCAAACTGTATCCGAATACTAACGCCTTGGGACGAACTTAAATTTGTGATTGAGATTTAGAGCACTCTGTATAATAAATCTTTAAACACCCAGCAAATATGTGAATATAGACACTGTGAATGTGTGTGAATAAGCGTGTTCTTGTACGTAAGGGTGTGGATGTGCATAATCTGTGCGTATGCACAATAGTGAGCGTGTATGTAATCGTGTGCGTGTGCACACGTGTGTGCACACACAAATGTGTGCCTGTGTATGTGCATAATACATTTAACATAAACTCTTGCTGTTGCTTCACCCAACTTTTTAAAATGTATCTTTGCCAACTAGAATCACACTAGCCACTAGGATAAAAGTTAGCTATTTATTCATATACTAGCTGACTCGGTGAACGTACTCGTATATCATTTGGTAGTCGATACTCTCTGCCTGTCTCGCAGAGTGACTTGGTCTGAAGATATGTATATACATCTGAGATCAGGTCATCTCAGATTCATACGTTCGATTTTTTCTCTACATTCCGGAGTGTCATTATATTCGTAATTTTTAACTACAAAATTGATGTACTAAAAAAAAGCATAATCTGTAAAGCATTTACTCCAAAAAAATAGTAGGTACGCGGTAATGAATTATTGACAAATTTATATTTTGACTTTTACCCCTCTTTAATGGGATTTTATTTCCTAAACAAGAAAAAAAATACTTTACAACCTTCCTTGGGAAGGTATAATATACAACAGCAAAATTCCATTGTGATCGGTTACAGATTCGCGTCGATAAAAATAGACAAACCAAAAAAATAAAAATGATAATAATGTTTTCTGCTGCCACCTTGTTTTGTCCCCTACGCCTACTTTTTTTAAATGTTGATAATGTGCAAAATTCACAGTTTTATAGTTTTAGTATAAGGAGGTATACTTACAACTCCGTTCATGACTATTAGACTGAAGAAGAAGAAGTTAAAGTATCTTCACGCCCATATCCCCGAAGAGGTAGGCAGAGGCACAACCAGGGCACCCACGACTAGCCGAAGACACTAAGTCCCACAATGTGATAGGTGGCAAGCCTATCGCCAACCGGACACATATTCAAACAAGTTTTTACTAGAAAATATGGAAATAACAAATTTTCTTTTCGTTGCCCGACCCGGCATTCGAACCCGGGACCAACAACTGAACTGCTAGACCACAGTGAAGACCTAATAAGAGGCGAAAAGGGGCGAATATATGTTGTGGTTTGAAATAAGCTGTTCAGAATCATATACAGATGTCACTCATAATTCGTGACAAGCTTGTTTCCGCGACATAACGACTTTGGGACTTTTCGAGTGACGCTTCATATAACAAGGAGGCTCTTGTTGTTTAATTGTTATCCCTTTGTTGATTAAAATAAAATATATACATATCTTCACGATAAGTCACTTACAGGGTAGGCAGAGAGTATCAAGTGCGAAAAATCACGAGCCTGGCAGACCTGTCTGGCTTCCTTTTTATGGTAATGGAAGGCAAACAAACAGACGGATTTTTTGATGGTAACATGTTACCGTTTTTAGTATTGACAAACAATTTAAAAACACGTTTATTTATAAAAATATATGTATATTAAAAAAAACATTAAATTAAATGTTTTTTTTATTTTTGTATCTGTTGTTAAAGCGGCATCAAAAATACATAATTTGTAAAAATTTCAGCTTTCTAGCTATCACGGTTTATGAGATACAGCCTGGAGACAGACAGACAGACTGCGGAGGCTTAGTAATAGGGTTCCATTTTTACCCTTTGGATAAGGAACCCTAAAAATAGTTGAAATGAGACTTTCTCTTTTTTCGAGTCGGTTAACAAACATATTGTGATAAAGTGTATTATAATGATATCTTTCCGAATATGTAAAGTACAGTATGACTTTACCGTTCTCATTACAAATATATCACGTCATGTCCTATCTGAGGAAATATTCTACTCAGTAGATATTCTGCAGGCCGTTTTAGGGCGCTCTAGGCCGCCTGTGTCCCAACTCGGCTTACCACGAACATGGATTGGGAGCGTCCTATCACATTGAAGCTCAGTTCCCACAGACTGTATGTCCTCAACGTTTCAGGATGGATTATCTTATTAGATATTACCTATCGGGCTTCACAGCCTACATTTTCGAAGCTGTGGTCTAGCGGTCCGTGTTTATTATATTTTGACTTTTACCCCTCTCCCATGGGAGTTTCTTTGATAAACGGGATAAAAACATTTTATAACCTACCTCGGAACAAAAAGTTCTGTGTTTGAAAATGAAAAAAAACACAAAAAGGTGTGTGTGCGATTCACACACGAAAGAAGTGAAACTTTAGTAAAACAACAAAAGAATAAGATGAATATAATATGTTTGTGTCTCTTAGCTGTAAAAGAATGAAATGAATATAAATTTGTGTCTCTTACCTGTCGTTTTTCCGTTGCACCCATTTGGAAATCACAACGAATCTAAAAAAGTTTTACTTCAAAAATAAATAAATAAGTATCCCTGGACAAATTACACAAATTGAATCTAACCCCAAAGTAAGCAAATTAAATGCTTGTGTTATGGGTGTTAGTCAACGATACTATTACATTTAAATACTTAAATAGATACCAGTATAAATTTAATAAACACCCAGACCCGGAAATGCAGACATCTAAATGTTCATCACACAAATGCTTGCCCCCGTCGGGAATCGAACCCGAGCCTCGCGGTTGGTCGATGTAGTTAGGCGAGTGTGCTAGCCACTCGACCAACGAGGCGGTCACTGAAATGAAAATCAAATGACCTCACTCCAGGTCGGGTAACAAAACGAAATAGTATTTTTTCAATTTTCTTATAAAAACTACGATGCACATAATTGGATATTTACCCGGCCACCTATCACTTTTTGTGAGTTACTGTCTTCGGCTAGTCGTGAATGCCCTTATTGTAAATCTGCCGACTCATTCGGGGATATAGGCGCAAAGATATTTTTTTTAATATGTGGAATATAAGTTCGCGCGTCTTTTTAATCTATATATTAATTCGTGATGCCAAAACTTTGGGCCCCTTTTTACGAAAATTGCGCGGACCCAGGAGCATAAAATTTAGCACACTTATAGTTTATGTGTAGGAAAAGTGCAGAACGCTAATATTTTTCAATAATAATGTTTGTAAAGGAAATTAAATCAATAAATAAAACAATACCCACACTACCATGCATTCGACACACAAACAAACATATTGATGATAGCGATAAAAGATCACAGATGGCGCACTATTCAGGAAACAAAGTAGTTGGTCTTGAGAAATGAAAATGGCGATCTTATCAACAAGATATTAAAATTTATTATGATCGAATTTCGACTACTAGTCAGATATAAATAGCTCATAAAAAACATCACTAATGAAAAAAAACAACACTAACGAAAAGCTGTAAAATAAATTCTATTCAACACTTCCAATAACATGTTATGTTTAGATTTCAGCTCTCGATTCCGTAATTTTACGTCTCTTGAACGACTGCCAAAAACATATTTTTGATTCGGATACGCGCTAATCTTGCGACCGAAAATATAAAGTATTTCAAGTGTGAATTCAGTGAATGACCGATAACGAACGGCTGTTGATAGTCTACGTTTAGTTTTGTCGTCAGCTGTTCGTTCAAAGATTAAAATCAATTGCACACCATCTAGTAATACTGCTAAAAAGTTTACCATTTTTATTTGTTTTTTACAGAAAAAATAGGCATAGGAATAAGTTGGCTGACTAATTTGTGACTTTAATTTATTTATTTTTGAACTTAGGCATACTTATTTATTTGGGAATATACACCATCTATTTGGAAATATTGTACTGCTACGTATTAAATAATAAAATTTCGTTTTTTTTATTAGTTTCATACAGAAAAAATAGACAAAGGAACAAATGGGCTGCCTAGTTTCTATCGCCTCTGTGGTCGAGCGGTCCGGGTGATGGACTTGACTGCATGAGGTCTCGGGTTCGAATCCCGGGTCGGCCAACAAAAAGAATATTGGATTTTTCCAATTTTCTAATAAAAAAATGTTTGTTGGGATTGGAAACGTGCCCGATTGGCGATAGGCTTGCTACCTATCACATTATGGGACTTAGTATCTTCGTCTAGTCGTGGTTGCCCTGGTTGTGCCTCTGCCTACCTCTTCGGGGATATGGGCGTGAAGATACTTTTTTTTATTTCTAACAATCTGTAAACTTAGGCATAATGATTTATTTGGGCACAATAGTATTCTATATAGTAAAGCTAAAAATAGGAAAACCACGAAAGCAAGAGAGTGAGGATATTTAGGGATGCTAAATAAACAAAATAAAAACAGACAAAGAAACGTATTGGCTGCATTATTTGTTATAATAAGTAGACATTTATTATAACAATTTCACACGTTTTGTTGAGGAATTCCTAACTAATAAATTTTTATTGTGCTACGTAAAGCTTAGAGCGAATAGCATAGGTATTTAGCGATATATATAGATACTAGCTGACCCAGCAAACTTTGTATCGCTTGACATTAATGCTTCGATAGTAGCGCAGTCTGTCGGATACAATGTGAAACATTCCAAAATCAACAACTACTTATTATTAGAAAAATATTAAAAACCTTTTTCCAGGAGACCAAATTGTGAATCTAAACCATTCTCGAATTTCCTTGAACACACATAAAAAGTTTCATCAACATCGGTCCAGTCGTCTAGAAGAAGTTCAGTGACATACATATGTACACAAGAATTATATATATAAAGATTATATGGCGAGGAAAATCTAGCTGTTTTAAAATATAAGAACAGACAAACTAGCCATTTGGCTGCCACACTGTAATAGGTGGACACTTACTGCTTATTTAAACTGATTTACTACGGGATAATATTATAGTACTATGTAAATCTGAAAATAGAAAAACCAAGCAAACAGACGAGTCCGATATTAGGGAATGCAAATTAGTAACATAAGTATAAATGTGGTGTCTATACCTTGGCGGAGTGGAGTGAGGGAGAAAGAGAAAGTTATTATACACTACCTGCTTATGTATACGACTATCGCACCTACGCACGTCTCATTTAATGGTTTTATTTCACCGTCTTTTTCTTACGGTTTTAACTATCCCCTTTTTTAGTTCAGCCCCGCAAGAAAATCCCTATCTCCTCCAACCCTGCCGTAAATAACTTCGTTCCGAAAATGTTTTTAATTTGTTTTACTTTTTAGAAAAACTAAGAATACTAGCGATTGTTTTCCTCACTTTGCAATAATCTGTGAACGTTGGTTTATACAGGGACTGGGTGGTCGTATGAAAGGGGTTTGGGATGCCCTTTACTATTGTAATTTATTTTTAACTTATTCACTCAAGCTTAACAATTCAGTTTCAAGCTGAGTGAGAGCCAAACTTTAAATAAATAATAATAAAAACTCGACAAAACCTAAAGTAACATAGCTAAGAACCTTCTCGATCATGGCAGCTTTCAAACAAAAAATCAGCATCGACATCGGTAAATTCGTTCAAAAGTTTTAAACTACACACACGCACACACGCACGCACACACACACACACATAACACACATACAAACAATTCAAATTTTACACTATTTTTTCGTCCGTAATTAGAGCCGTACCTTGTAGCATTGCAATAAAAAAAATGTTACAACTTTTACAACAATGTTTTTGCAAAGTATTTTTCAAACCCCGGAAGTATATGTTGTAGTAGTATCTTCACGTCCATATTCCCTAAGAGGTAGGCAGAGGCACAACCAGGGCACCCACGACTAGCCGAAAACACTAAGTCCTATAATGTGATAGGTGGCAAGCCTATCGCCAACCGGACACATATTCAAACAAGTTTTTACTAGAAAATATGGAAATAACCAATTTTCTTTTCGTTGCCCGACCCGGCATTCGAACCCGGGGCCAACAACTGAACTGCTAGACCACAGAGAAGACCTAATAAGAGACGAAAAGGGGCGAATATATGTTGTGGTTTGAAATAAGCTGTTCAGAATCATATACAGATGTCACTCATAATTCGTGACAAGCTTGTTTCCGCGACATAACGACTTTGGGACTTTTCGAGTGACGCTTCATATAACAAGGAGGCTCTTGTTGTTTAATTGTTATCCCTTTGTTGATTAAAATAAAATATATACATATCTTCACGATAAGTCACTTACAGGGTAGGCAGAGAGTATCAAGTGCGAAAAATCACGAGCCTGGCAGACCTGTCTGGCTTCCTTTTTATGGTAATGGAAGACAAACAAACAGACGGATTTTTTGATGGTAACAAATTCACGCCGCCTAGAGACACCAGAGGTGTACTGGTGCGATGCCAAACTGAGGCCGGGATGTTAGGCCTCGAGCAAAAGTAAATTTACCGGCTACCTTACCCTCCAAACCGGAACACATCATGACGTTTTGGCGGCAGGAATAGGTAAGGCGGTTGTACCAATCTGGGTGAGTAGCTACGAAACTCTACCTAGTAGGATGTCACGGTGTTAGTGACGGTAAACCTATGCCCGCCTTTTACGAGCTGCCTAGCAGGAAGGCAGATGGTCTATTCTGCAAAGGAGCCCGGACCAACACGAGTGAAATTCGATGTAAATTAGTTAGTAACTAAGTTTATTTATTTATTGTTATTCAAAAAAAGAAAACACGGATGACGTTCTCAACTTGATATTTATTATTTTTTTATTTAGAAAGTTAAGGGAGTACCTAGACTTCATACATAACTATAAAAAAATTGGATAGTGTTCCTACAATGGGGAAATATATAAATTTATAGTCACAAACAATGACCAAGTACTATTTAAGTCAATTGCCTCTGTCCAGTGATTTGGTGTTGGCGATAACTACGTGAAGTTAGATGTTCGATTCCCGGATCAGGTTACTCAAAATGTGTTTTTTTAATTAGCGAATAAAAACAACTTTGCCCGGTATTAAGTAATGGTGGTTTGGAGATGGGTTTGCCACCTATCTCATTCTGGGAATAAGTATTCTCGGCTAATTATGAGTGAACTCGTTGTACTTCTGCCTTCTCTTCGACGATTCGGACGTGAACATATTTAATTACTTATTTACTTACATAACTTAATATTAAAATTAATGTCAGATTAGTGCAGCTTTTCTGCATTTTTTTTTTCACATTTTTAATCACTTAATGGATCCCTCTCCTGGCATGTGTATGTAATCACCACAGATGTTATAGGTGTATCGCTGTCCTGTAACAAGGAGGCTGGGCCTAATGTGCAAGTCTACTCCAGATCGGAACATGACACTGTCACTTTTAGTGCAGCAATATATAACGCTGTGGATCCCTATCTGGGCGCACACTGGGCAACGTTCTTTTTAATAGACTAACTTTCTTTTTAATAGATTTTTGTCTGACCTGGTATCGAACCGGAGACCTCTTGATGTCAATTCCAACAACCGGCCCACTAGACAACAGAGGTAATCTAACAACCTAAAAATAAATCAGTGATAAGTAAGTAAGTATCTTCACGCCCATATCCCCAAAAGGTAGGCAGAGGCATAACCAGGGCACCCACGACTAGCCGAAGACACAAAATCCCACAATGTGATAGGTGGCAAGCCTATCGCCAATGATATTGTAGAAATAAAGCAACGATATAATTCTATATAGCCCTTTCAATAACAAGAGGTATTAAGGATCCAAACATACAAGCTGTAAACTCTACTATATTACTCTACTAGCTGCGCCCCGCGGTTTCACCCGCGTAAGTCCCAATCCCGCGGGAACTCCGGGATAAAAAGTAGCCTATATATTATTCTGGGTCTTCAGCTACCTACATACCAAATTTCATCGTAATCGGCTTTGTAGATTTTGCGTGAAAGAGTAACAAACATCCATACATCCATACATACAAACTTTAAATAACAAGAGGTATTAAGGATCCAAACTTACAAGCTATAAACTCTACTAGTACTACTACTACTACTACTACTCTATAGCTATATATCTACGTTGCGGCAAGGTAATAAACTATCCGTAGCTATGCTTATTGTACCATGAAGTTGTTATAGCAACCGATTGTAATATAACTTTAACGAGAGGTCATCGTGAAATGTTTTTTATTCATTTCGATGGTTAACGAGTACGTTGCTCCAAACTGATAACTAATATTAACTCGTCTCATGAACTGCGGGACGCTGGCCGACCAATCAACAATCATTAAAATGCCAATGGTTTGTAATAGGTAAAATTTTTGGACAAAACTTTTTTTTTTGTTTTTTTATTTTATTTTTTTGCTCTGGTTTCGCAGACGCATTGGTGGTAATTTTATTGTTTACTTAGTAAACTAATTATGAATGAATGCTTCTTCTTTCAACGAGACTAAAAGAAAGAGACAAAACGTTTTTAGTGCTGTCAGATTAGACTGTACACGACATATTACAGACTGATAATCTGTCACTCGGAAAACGTTGATTATAAACATCACAAATATATCCGGACTAATCTAACACGTCTAAAATTTTCCATCTCTTTTGTTTCTGTTTTATTTGAAAAGACTAATCTGACACGTCTAAAATTTTCCATCTCTTTTGTTTCTGTTTTATTTAAAAAAGATAGCATGCATGTAAAATAAGTTTAGTTTGTAAACCGCCACCACCATTGGTAACCACTTACTATTTTGATGAACACTTCTGATGAACCCCTTACCTATTTCCCGTTTTTTTATAAAAAAAATGCAGGACATGTTGTTTTATTTGACATAATTTTATTATATGTTAACGATAAAAATTAAATGTTTATGCAAAATTATAAGTGGACGCTCATGTTTGTTTGGCTTTTGTTTTCCCCAATATGCAAACAACCAAAAGATAAGTAACTGTATTGCCTACAATTATTTATTACTTGGTATATTATTTTCTATAGTACATTCACCCTGATAAATAGCGATCAATTAATTATGTCTTAAAATACATTTTTTTATGTTATAGGAAGGCAAACAAGCAGACGGATTTCCTGACGGTAAGATCTACGTCGCCTAGAGACACCAAAGGCGATAATTGTGCGTTACCAACCAGAGGCCGGGATGTTAGGCCTTGATCAAAAGTAAGTTTACCGGCTAACTTACCCTCTGAACCGGAACACGTCATGACGTCAAAGCGGCAGGGATATGTAAAGCGGTGGTACCAATCTGGGCGAGTTGCTGCGAAACTCTACCACCTAGTCAGATGTGTTAGTGATGGTAGGCCTATACTCGCCTTTTACGAGCTGCCTGGCAAATAAAGCCATATTGTCTATTCTGCATAGGAGCCCGGACCAACACGGGGAAAAATAACTACATGCAATGTAACGAAAATGTTCAATCAAAAGTTGTTAAACTTAATTTGCAAGTTCAATAACTTTTAAATCTAGAATTTATTTCATTATATTGATAATTCAAGATTACATTGATCAAATTAACGTGACAATTTATTTTTTAGAATTTATTTCTTTATATTGATAATTCAAGATTACATTGATCAAATTAACGTGACAATTTATTTCTTTGGACAAAATACTTTTTACTTAAATGAACATGCCAATTCGTTGTTTCTTTGATTTATTTTTCTTTGGACAAAAATACTTATAACTTAAATGAACATGTCAATTCGTTGTTTCTTTGATTTTTTTTACTTTGGACAAAAATACTTATAACTTAAATGAACATGTCAATTTTTTCTTTCTTTGAAAAGTTTTTCTTTGGACAAAAATATTTTTTACTTTTAAAATACTTTTTACTTAAATGAACATGCCAATTCGTTGTTTTTGAAGTTTTTTTCTTTGGACAAAAATATTTTTAATTTTAAAATACTTTTTTAAAGATACTTTTTTAAAATACTTTTTACTTAAATGAACATGCCAATTCGTTGTTTTTTGAAGTTTTTTTCTTTGGACAAAAATACTTTTAATTTTAAGATACTTTTTGCTGGAATGAACACGACAATTTGTTGTTTCTTTGAACAATTTTTTTGGACAAAAATACTTTTTCTTAAATGAACATGCCAATTCTTTGTTTCTCTGTTTTTTTTTATTTGGACAAAAATACTTTCTACTGAAATCAACATGACAATTTTGTTTTGGACAATGGATGAATGAATGGACGAATAATTTTTCTTTGGACGAAAATGTACGTTTTAATTCTTAAAATGATATTTATTTAAATAAAGACAACAAAAATCAAAAGGAGAATTTATTTTGATAAGTCAGGAGAAGAGCTCTAACACATTTCGAGTTTCTTATACTATATAGAGTTTCTTATATATACAAACTAGCGGCCCGCCCCGCCCTCACACGGTTATGAAATATACAACATATAAACCTTCCCCTTCAATCACTTTATCAATTAAAAAAAAACGCATCAAAATCCGTTTTGTAGTTTTAAAGATTTAAGCGTACAAAGGGACAGAGGAAGCGACTTTGTTTTATACTATGTAGTGAAGAGAAAATGGTAATCACTGACATCATAGTCGGTAAATATTTTGTCAGATAAAAGTTTTGTCCAAGAATATTGTCAGTGTTTGTGGTGTGTTCTCGGTGGAAACGTGCGTAGCGCGTGTCGTACTGAAAGTACTGATTATAAATTAGTCAATCTTGTGATGAACTGTATAAACGACGTTTGAATATAGAGTGCTGTTTTTTTTGGATATTTTTGTAAGTGTTATTAAAACTTTAAATTTAATTATTATTATAATCACAATGTGATTTGCTGAGGTTCTTTTTACTATTATAAATTTTGTGTGATTATTTTTATAATTACAATATCATTTGCTGACTTTGTTGTATGTTTTTGTAAGTGTTTTTACTACTTTAAATTTTTATTTGATTATTATTATAATCACAATACAATTTGCTGACTTTCTTGGATATTTTTGTTAGTGTTTTTACTATTACAAATTTTGTGTGATTATTGTAATAATTACAATGATTTATAAATCAACATTGTGTTAACGTATAGTGTTCTATCTTCTACTACTAGTATTATCTTCACACTAGCTACATTAATTGTGGTTCTTGAAGTAAATATAAACATAACAATATTTTTAATTATGTAGGTACACCTACTTGCTTACTTTTATCTTAGTGTTAGTTACTTTTATTTAAAGCCGTAGTTTTAAAATAAATTTTTACACGATTTGCTACATTAAAAGTAACATGTTTTGAATAATACGTAAATAATTATTACTAATTATATAAATCTCGGACAACGATGTTTGTTTGGAATAAACTCTGAAAATAATGAACCGATTTTATTTAAATTTCGTTAGGTTATATCTATAATACAGATAGTTTCTATTGCTATTGCCAAGTGGAAAATAAATAACATGAACATGTGGGCGAAATCGACATTTAACTTGATTTAATCCAGTTTATATTAAATATGAGTACATATACACATATACAACTTCACTTCACCCTTTCAGTTTGAATAGGAAAATTTAAAATGTTTTTTTTGCTGGTTTTCTCAGAGTCGAACGGAGTAAATCCCATGTTCGTCTCCTAATGCTTAGCTACCTCTCTATCAATTTTCAATTTAATCGGTTCAACCGTTCTTGGGTTGTAAATAGTGAAACTAGTAATATAAGACTTTGTTTTATTTACATACTAGCTGTTCCGGCAAATTTCGTTCCACACGCTCAGCTTGAGGAAAATTAACCCCTCGTCGTCAAACGGGATTAAGAGTGCCATATGTCCATTTCCTGGGTCTAACCTACCTCCCCATTAAATTTCTTCAAAATCGGTTCAGCCTTTCTTGAGTTATAAATTGTGTAATTAACACGACTTTCTTTTACATATTTACTAGCTTTTGCAGCGAACTTCGTTGCACCCGTTCAGTTTGTATGGGAAATTTAAAATTTTTTTTAGTTTTCTTGTAGAAGAAGGGAAAAAAGTATACTATGTCCGTCTTCTAGTTCTAAGGAGCATCCCCAATAATTTTCAGCCAAATCGGTTTAGCCATTCTTGACTTTTAAATAATGTAACTAACGAGACTTTTTTTACATATATGAGATAAATTAATAATACTTATTATAAACATTTTTCAAGATTTCTTTGACCATCATTAGTCTGCTACAAGTGAAGTAGGTGTCCTTGGTTGTTTCGTCAAAATCGGATTTTTAACGGATTCACACTTTTGAAGCCTAAAAGTTAAATAAAATGTCAACATAACGTCCAATGCTTGCCGTTGACGTGGTCCAGTTCGGAGGATAAAGTAGCCGGTAAACTTACTGTTACTGGTAGGTTGGCAACGCACCATTACCACCTTTGGGGTCTCTAGGCGGTGTGAATTTCTTACCACCAGGAAATCCGTCTACTTATTTGCCTTCCATTATCATAAAAAATAAAAATAAATAAGTAAAATCTTTTTAAAGCAATGACCTTAGCTGATGTTTTATTGGCTCAAATAAAGAGCCATTGGCGAACCGAAATCAAAGTAACGAATGGTTACTTCAAAAGGTTTTGTTATCTCCACACCTACACACATTACTTTAAGTAGAAAGAGCTAAATTAAAATGAGTGAGTAATAAATGAAATACGTACGGTTTAAAAGGAACATTATCTTTAGGTACCTAATTCATTTTGTTAACTGCTTTGGTACCTACCTTTAAATCTATATAAAACTAGACTTTGTGTACAGTATAAATTTATTAGGCAATCGTTTCGTTGTAGATATCGTTACATCCAGTTCTGCTTGACAGATTTTTATATAACATAGCTTGAATTTTCAATTGAGATTTCGTTTTTTTAACCTACTTTTATAAATAGGAGAACTATATGTTTTTTGTCTACTTATTAATTACTCGGACAGTACCGATCCGATTTTGATTAAATTTTGGAAATTATTATTAATATTAAAGAGCGCGGGTCAGACAATCCTGAGGATCACTGCGACCTTGACGGAGCTGGTCACTCACAGAGTACGTGTATTGCCATTTCCTCTGCCTCCACGCAAGCTCCACAATCAGGCTCTTCTACTAGGCTCATTCTGTTTAAGTGTTTATTGAGTCTGCAGTGTCCTATTAACGCTCGGAATGAAATCCTGAGCTCTTTTCGTTGCAAGTTCATTGCAATTGATGTAAATTGGGTGCAAAACCCCATGACAACTGTTTTAGCGCGCTGTTGGCCTACAGTTTTCAGCCAGTTGAACACGCTTTCTTGCCAGGTTTAAATCTAGAGCAAACTTCTAGAAGTGCTTCTAGCAATGCCACATACCGGTTCTGGTCCTGTGGGGAGAGCGTCTAAGCCCCTTCTAGCCAGTTCGTCTGCAGCTTCATTTCCCTTAACACCTGTGTGTCCAGGAACCCATCCAAGAGTTACTTTGTTGTTTTCTCCAAGCTTTTATGAGACTTACGCTTAAATTATAAGTAGTAAAAATAGTAGATTTCTCGTGATGCATAAACAAACAGACTATTATTCCAAATACATAGTTTTTGATTTGGAAGATAGCATCAAAACTATCTCAGACATGTTTCAAATATTCCTGTGTCTGTAATTATTATGTATTATCTTTACAATGTTCTGGGTCTGTAACGTCTCTATATCTATAATACAGTCCATTTTATACTATGTAAAGAAAACATAGACCAGCGATTTTCAAAGTGCTTATTTATGATACTGGAAGGCAAGCAAGAAGACTGATTTCCTGATGGTAAGAAATTCACGCCACCTAGAAACACCAAAAGTGGGGATGGTGCGTTGCCAACCTTAGGCCGGATGTTAGGCCTCGAGGAAAAGTAAGCTTACCAGCTACCTTACCCTCCGAACCGGAACACATCAATGGCAAGCGCTGAAGTTATGGCGGCAGGAATAGGTAAGGCGGTGATACCAATCCGGGCAAGTCGCTGCGAAACTCTACCACCTAGTCAGATGTCACGGTGTTAGTGATGATAAGCCTATGCTCGCCTTTTACGAGCTGCCTGGCACAGGAAGGCAGATGGGCTATTCTGCAAAGGAGCCCGGACCAACACGAGGGAAAATCTTCGGAATACTTTATGTTCTTTGTCTGTAATGTCTCTGTATCTGTAATACAGTCCATTTTATACTATGTAGAGACACCATAGAGCAGCGATTTCCAAAGTGTTACTCGAATCCTAAATGTTTCGTAGGAAAGTTGAAGTGGTTCCACAAAAACATTTATTTTTGTGATTCCTTACTTTTACAAAAGGAAACATTGAAAGATAAATACAAAAAGATGGATTGTCAATTATTGTTAATTATAACAGGTTGCCTCTGTGGTCTAGCGGTTCAGGTGTTGGACTGGACTGACTAAGGTCTCTAGTTCGAATCCCAATTTGTTTTTTTGAATCCAAATTGTCTTTCTGTTGTCCGGGTCGGAGAACAAAAAGACAATTTGGATTTTACAAATTTTCTAACAAAACAAAAATGTTGCTCGGAATTGGATATGTATCCGGTTGTCAATAGGCTTGCCACCTATCACATTGTGGGACTTAGTGTTTTCGGCTATTCGTGAGTGCACTAGTTGTACCTCTGCCTAACTCTTTGGGGATAAGAATCAGAATCAGAATATTTAATGTTTTTTTTTTGTTACGTGATTATCATTTTAAACAGATTTGGCGTGATATTCTTTATCACGCCAGGAACATATCCAATCCCAGGCGAAATCCTTATTAATAAAAATTGAAAATACACATTTCCTCTTTTTCCTGTTGCCCGACGCAAAAACTTTTTTTTTATGTCATGTAAATTTGATCCACATCCAAGGTGGTTTTTGAGTTAAACTTAATAATGTGTATTGTAGTATTATTTAAATTATGCGCTTCGGCTTTATTCGTCAAGCTTCGGAAATCCGAATGTATTTTAAAGATATCTATATAGAGTTGTTATTACACATAACTAATAATTTTGCTTAAATTTAGATTAGGTCAGCCAATTAAAAAATAAAAGTAGGTATAGAGTGCAAAAAGAGTAAAAAGTGTAGAGTATTGTATTGTACTTTAAGGAAGTAGTTAAATTGATGTTTTTTGTTTTAGAAATTACCAACGCTTAAATTATTCTACATATTTTTGTTAGTCTTCTATAGTTGATAAAAACTATTATGCGATAAAATCACAGAGTACTGAAGTTGTTAAACTAATTCTCGCATTTAACCCAAGAGCCAAGGTTGAAAAAATAATTATTATTGCGACGTTTGTTGTGAACAAAACTATCTACTTATTAGATTGTTTATAATTGTGCACAATAAAATAATAACATATGTTAATTTATTAAGTTATACAAAAGCGAGCTCGTTACTAAAAGAGATTTATTCAGCAAAAAAAAAAAAAAAAACCTTAAAAAGAAATTCAGATTACACGGAATACAATACAAAGACTTACTACACAAAGTAAAGAGAATCACAAAAACTTTAAAAAATGTGTCGTCATACCAAATAGGTAATCACTACTTAGTATGAAACAATAGTACATAACAGATTAATCGCCGTTAAATACGGTTTACCTAACTTTGAAATAAAAAAATGTTGCTCGGGAATGGATATGTGCCCGGTTGGCGATAGACTTACCACCTATCACAATGTGAGACTTACTGTTCGGCTAGTCGTGTATGCCCTGGTTGTGCCTTTGCCTACCTCTTCGGGGATATGGGCGTGAATATACTTTTTTCATAGTATAAAACGAAGTCGTTTTCCATTGTTTGATCCAATGTATGCTTAGATCTTTAAAAAGAAGGATCTTTTTGCTGTTTTTTTAATTAGACAGAGGGATCTAAGAAGACTTGTATGTATAATGACAAAAGTTTTTCACATAAAAGTTGATCACAAAGATGAGCTCCTAGTTAGTTATCAAAAAGCTCCTCTACAGCCTTTTTAACCCCCGACGCAAAAAAGGGATATTATAAGTATGACGTGTCTGCTTGTCTGTGTGTCTGTCTGTCAGTGGCATCTTTCATTAATCAAATCCCGAAAGTATGCAGGAATTTCAATTTAGTTCTGTTCGTATTAAAGGTGACTTACGTGCGAGAGTTCTTAGACATAGAGTCTATCGCCGCACTCCCCCGTTCCATGATTACTATGAAATATTGCGCTCTAAAGTAAACGTCTTAAGTGACAAATCACTATTTTTTACACTATATCCCATTACCTGTCTGAACCTGTTTAGGAAACAATAGTCTTATAAAGCTTATTAATGTTAGTTTTGTGTATTTTTATCATCAAGATCCATGATTATTTTGTATGAAAAAAACATTATATTGCTGACGTATTTTACCCTTTTTAGCATACATGGACCCTTACCGTCTTATTAAAAAACACGGAGTAAAGTACTCCAAGGTTCAACCCGGTATCATAGTCTTTATTATCACGTTGTGATACAGGTTATAATGTCAACTTAATTTTACTCCTACATTAGTCCATGTTTATTAATAAGGCGGTTAATGTTTGGGTACCTAATGATACATAACATTTTATGTTAGGTATAATAAAATCTGGTACCTAACATAAAACCTGTCTCGTCTGTGACATAAAATCTATCATAATATCGTATACCTATTATTGATTTATACCAGATCTCAATGCGATTCATCTGTCTGCTCCTTGTGGTTGACCTCATAGTAACTATTCACAGCTGTCGGTGAACAGCTGCGTCACCAATACCCTCACTTCCTTTGCAGATATACCAGGAACAGGAAAATTTTTTGCTGCCCATAATTTGTAATTGTTGGAATAAGTCGTTTTGCAAAGGGGTAATACTCAAAAAATAAGACTTTGCTACATTTCGGCCGATTCTCATGAAATTTTGAAAATCGGTTCAGCAGTTTTTGCGAAAAGGAGTAACAAACAAATAAATATACAAACTTTCCCATTTATAATATTAGTAGGATAACACAGAAGTTTGTCCACCCGTGCGAAGCTGGGAGAGGTTGCTAGTCACTATATAGGATAAAACAAAGTCGCTTCCTGTGTCCCCTATTGCTATGTGTATGCATAAATATTTAAAACTAAGCAACGGATTTTGATGCTGTTTTTTAATAGATAAAGTGATTAATGAGCAAGGTTTATACGTATATTTTTAACCGTGCAAAGCCGGGGCGGGAAGCTAGTAAATTATAAAACATTATAAATATCACCCACTTATGCTTTCACTTTTTTATTCAGCTTTACGATCTCTCTGATGTTCAATTTCAACTGCAATTAGAGTTCTTCTTCTTCAAGAAAACTTATTTAAAATTCTTGGATTTCCAAACATGTCAATATATTTAAGGATAATTAAATATCAGCGTCTGTGGTCTTTTTCGTTTGTTTGCATTGCCTTTTTTTATGATATTGGAAGGCAAACAAGCAGACGGATTTCCTGATGGTGAGAAATTCACGCCGCCTTAAGACACCAAAGGTAACGGTGCGTCGCCAACCTGAGGCCGGGATGTCAGGCCTCGAGCAAAAGTAAGTTTACCGTCTACCTTACCCTCCAAACCGGAACACGTCATGACGTTATGGCGGCAGGAATAGGTAAGGCGGTGGTACCAATCCGGGTAAGTCGCTGCGAAACTCTACCACCTAGTCAGATATCACGGTGTTAGTGACGGCAAACCTGTGCTCGCCTTTTACGAGCTGCCTGGCACAGGAAGGCAGATGGTCTATTCTGCAAAGGAGCCAGGACCAACACTGGGAAAATTTTATTAAATAAGACTTTTGCTTCTTCAAGAATAATTATTTTAAATTCTTGGGAGTTCCAAATATACAAACATAGTTAGGGATAATTTAAAAGCGTCTGTAGTCTAGTGGTGTAGTGTTTGTGTTGACTACATGAGGTCCAGGATTCTCGGCTCGGACCTCTCAGAATATGTTTTTTTTTAATTTTTAACGATAACCACGTTTTCAAGGATTGGATAAGTGCCATGCTTCTATCACATTCACACTATATCGCCTCTATTGTCTAGCGGCCTAGGTGTTGGACTTGACTTTATTCCCTGTGTTGATCCGAGCTCCTTTGTAGAATAGACCATCTATCTTCCTGCCAGGTACCTCGTAAAGGGCAAGCATAGGCTTACCGTCACTAACACCGTGACACCCTTTTAAGTGGTAGAGTTTCGCAGCGACTAGCCCGGATTGGACCGCCTTACCTATTCCTGCCGCCAGAACGTCATGACGTGTTCCGGTTGTGAACAACTTAGCCGGTAAACTTACTTTTGCTCGAGGCCTAAGATCCCGGCCTCAGGTTACACACCATTACCACCTTTGGTGTCTCTAGGCGGCGAGAATTTCTCACCATCTGGAAATCCGTCTGCTTGTTTGCCTTCCAATATTACATTAAAAAATGTTCAATTCCAACTACATTTAGACTTCTGCTTCTTCAAGAATAGTTATTTTAAATTCTTAGAAGTTCCAAATTTACAAATATAGTCCTATTAATGTCATAAATGCGAAAGCTTGTAAGTATGTATGTATTAATGTTTGTTACTCTTTCACGCTGGCTGGATGGCTGAACAGATTTAATTAATATTTTCCATCGTCGGCGCTTGGTAAAACTTCCAAATATTCATATTTTTAAACAAATAACACTTGTACTGTTTTACGTATCACTTAAGGGTTAAGTTTTAGCCCTATGCTGTATAAGCGAAACCGGTGGGCTATTTACAAAAAAATAAATTATATGCTGAACAGATTTGTCTGAAATCTGGAATACAGATAGATTGTGACCTGGATTAACATAAAGGCATTAACATATACCATCATATGAACCACCGTGACATTTGGTGACACGGTATGGAAATATACCTATGTCTGGTGAACCAATTCACCTATCACCATACGTTCCTAAGGTCCTGGATATCTATCAGCCCTAGTTAACATAAGGTGTGATATGTACATATATAGATATGTGAAGGATGTCTGTACCAATAGACTTTAGGTCTATTGGTACAGGTACAGGTACAGATGCGGAAGTCATACGATCCATAGCACTTTATGGTTCGCCAGTCTGGTACAACAGCCTATCAACCGACCGTAGGAGTAAAGCACTGCTTAATCGCGTCCAACGCAGGGTAGCCATTCGGATTGCTCGAGGATACCGAACAATATCTTATGAGGCAGCGATGTTAATTGCGCGGTGTCCTCCTCTTGACATACTGGCAAGTATAAATGCGAAAATGTACCACAGGCTACATAATATTTGCAACCGAGACGAATCAATGACGATAGACAGGGTAAGAGATAGGATGCACAGCGTAGCATTGGCAGAATGGCGAATAAGGCTTGAAAGCTCAAACGCGACACTCCAACGCGCTCCGGGTGCGATTCTACCTAATTTTGAAGCGTGGATAAACAGAAAGTGGTTCGTTACATTCCGGTTAACACAGGTACTTACTGGGCACGGCTGCTTTGACGAGTACCTTAACCGAATAGGACGTGAAGAAACACCAAAATGTCACCACTGCATTAGTGATAGAGATGATGCTCAGCACACGTTGGAAGCATGTCCAGCTTGGGCTAATGAAAGAGCGATATTAGTTTCCAGGATTGGAGCTGATTTTAATTTAGCACGTGTAGTGAAAGCCATGCTACATGACCCCGAGTCATGGAAAGCCATGGTTACGTTCTGTGAAAGAGTACTACTTCAGAGAGAAAGCGCAGAACGAGATCGGGAGAGATACAATCCCGATAGGAGAAGACGGCGAAGGCCTCGAAATTAAGGCCTTTGCTGGGCCCTGTAGTACCGGGCGACGAATAGGGCTACGGTATCCTCTGCCTGTCGTAAGAGGCGACTAAAAGAGGGTTGGGGCTGTGAGTCAACTGATCGGGGTGTCAGTTGGCTTAAAAAGCAGCCCGGGACGTGAGGCAGCATAGCATGGTGTGACCCCATGCTGCTGTCGTCAAAGTGATGGCATCAGAAGGGGGAGGCTTCTGAGCGGATGAGCCTACGGGCAGGTGTAAGGGTGACAGCGGTGCGTTCTTCGGAGATCCCGCAGTCACCCGATACGCACAGAGGGCGGTCACCGAGTGGTTTTAGCCGGTAGAAGTCCAGCATAACCCGTCACTTCCCCCGAAAGTGACGGGTATCCATGAGGATTTCCACTCGTTAAAAAAAAGGTACAGGTACATATAAGTATATGGACTTTAGGTAACAGATGGAGCCATAGTCAGGATAGGCGGCGAGAATGTGGTAATTTTTTCAAAGTTGATCAGTCACGTTCGCTTCATCATTTAAGGACTTAAAGTAGTCTTCGCTACTTTTAGAGAGTGAGAATTGAGACAATACCCAAGTTTCAAATCATTATCCTATAAAAACAATTTATTTAAACACATGTACTTTCCACAATGCATTTTTTTTATTTTTATAGTTTAGTGAGTGCAGGGAATAGCAGCGTGCAGCAGCGTTGGGTAAGCTATTCCAAAGCGAGGTTTTGAGTCAAAAAGCTAGACTCGCTTTATAATTCTCTCCTTATCCCAACGTAATTGTATGGAAGTGGGAGTTGGGTATGTCAGAAAGAGCATAAGAGTAGGATAAATGCAGTCGAAATGAGAGCACTATGGAAAATCTGTGGTGTAACGCTCGCTGACCGCATTCGTAAGCGTGAGATCCGAGAAAGAGATTAAAAGAAAGTGTTGGTGTTAAAATGCGAAAGGGCATACTCCGCTAGCTCGGTCTTGCGGAAAGAATGACAGTTGAAAGATTGACAAAGCAGATATACAATGCGAATGTGGATGGATGTAGGTACCTGGGGAGACCAAAGCTGACAGGGAGACCAGATCACTCGGATATTATTCAAAGGTGATGTCAAGAGTCTCCTAAACTGGTGTGTTTGTATGAAAAGGGTAATGAATGTGAAGGATGCTAGAAAGGTTTGTCAGGATCGTGAGGTCTGGCACTCGATACTCTCTGCCTACCTCGTAAGGAACTTGGCTTGAAGATATGTATATATGTATGTATAGTTTAGCCAACCGGTTTCGCTATACAAGCATCATCAATGCTATAAAACAACTATATAATATAATCACATATAACTATATAATTAGGGCTATACAAAATATAGTATAAATAAAGATAAGGCTTATATAGCGAAATCAGTTGGCTAAACTATAAAAATAAAAAAATACATTGTGGAAAGTACACGTGCTTGAAAAAAATGTTTCAAGAATGGAATTCCACCAAGCACCGACGATAAGAAGTCTACCATTATCGTATAGTTCACTATTTTACAGTTAGCAAAGTATTTACATAGTGTGTTTCATTTAAACAAAGTCGCTTATCACTTTATGTAATATAACACTAACAATGTCGATACACGCTCTTGTTATCTGTCTATATCCCTGTAGAGTTACGGAGACGTGGATGTGGTTATACCAATATTTAAATAACCAGAAATTTCTTGTAGCTACGCTCGTAAGCTTTAGATTGCACTAAGCCGATTTCAATGAAACATTGTTTTGTGTTAGAATTGTCTATTTATTAAGACCGAAGACGTAGAAGGGGAGGAGGTCCAGGCCAATCTTATCTATTCTTAAGTTGCAGAAAAATTAGATTTTCAAAAAAAATACATTTTATTTAGATTACATTTTAAAACCAATTATCTCGGCGAATTTTGTTCTACCCGTTCGGTTTATATGGGTAAAAATAAAGTATTGTTTTTTTCAATTTCCCCACAATTTTTGTGGTTTTAATCTTTATAAGAACCTTCTTCTGACAATAAGTAGCACAATAAAAAGTATAAAAATTGGTCCAGTCGTTCGGAAGATATGCACTTAGCAATACATTCTGCGATTCATTTTTTTAATATAAACTAGCGGCCCGCCCCGGCTTCACGGGGGTATAAAATATTCATAAAAACCTCCCTCTTTAACACTTTATCTATTAAAAAAACCGCATCAAAATCCGTTGCGTAGTTTGAAAGATTTAAGCATACAAATAGAAAAGGAAAATATTGTTTTATACTATGTATCTACACGCCCATATCCCTGAAGAGGTAGGCAGAGGCACAACCAGGGTACCCACGACTAGAGGAAGATACTAAGTCCCACAATGTGATAGGTAGCAAGCCTATCGCCAACCAGGCACATATCCTATCCCGAGCAATATTTTTTTTATTAGAAAATTGGATAAACCATATTTTTTTGTTGCCCGACCCGAGATTCGAACCTGGGACCTCATGCAGACAAGACCAACACCTGAACCACTAGACCACAGAGGGAAATTTTTCTAAACGTTTACTAAACTCGGTTTTCAATATGATCCGTGAAATCAGCAATAAGAATTTTTAATTAAACGATCTTGTTTTCAAATAGGTAAAATATTACAGCCGTTCCCGACGAAATCCTATTTTCTTTGTCAGTATAAAAACACCCTCCGCCTTTCGTTCCATTTCTGAACCTTAATGATATCGATCGTATCCCTGAAATGAAATCCAGGGACCTCAATATTTCTCTTCCTTAATTAACCTTTTCCTTGAAAATGGAAAAATACCAATAAAAGTTAATAGTTGGTGTTTAACACGTTTTTTCTGGCCTACGGTATTAACCCTATCGTTAGTGGATTATTCTAGTAAGTTAATATCTTCACGCCAGTATTCTTGAAGAGTTAGGCGGAGTGCAACTAGGATAACACGATTAGATGAAGGTACTTTAATCATACTTTTTACTAGGTGGTAAAGTTTCGCAGATACTCGCCCGGATAGGTACCACCGCCTTACCTATTCCTGCCGCCATAACGTCCAATGCTTGCCGTGAATAATTTACCATCAAGAAATCCGTCTGCTTGTTTGCCTTCTAATGTCATAAAAAATTACTCAGACGAATTTTGAAATACTTTTTGTGTTGTAAAAGGCGAGCATAAGTTACCGTCACTAATACCGTGACATCCTAAAAGTTTAATAATAAAATGTTTACAACAACCAAAACTTCTTTGATAACAAAATTGACGTGGCCTAAGAAACCATTATTGTTATAAATGCTTCGCTGACTTTTGGTAGGTGTGTTAAAATGTAGGAAAACTATTTTCTGACGCCCAAAACCGGAATACGACAATGTCAAACACTGTCGTTATGGAGGCAAAAATGAGTAAAATGCTGAATCCATATCCTGGCAAGTTGTTCGCACTACCACCTAGTAGTCCTATTGTTAATGAGCGATGACCCATTGACTCTTTGGTAGATTTTCTCGAGCTCCAGGCAGGCAGATAGAAGGTCTATTCTACACAGGGGATTATTATAGGGAAACAATACACTAAGACTTATTTAATGATCTCTATTTTTTATTTATCTTTTGCTAATAAATTTGGCCTAATCTTAAGGAAAAATCCGGGTATAAGAATTATTAAAGCAATTAGGACCCTCGACCAAGCAATAAATCATAGCAAAACCTTTGTTTTGACCAACCTTAAAGGGAGGAAGTTCTCAATTCAAATGTTTTTGTTTGTTTAGAGCACGATTTACATATTTAAATATCAGTATATGTTAATGATGTTTTTAAGGTTTTATTTCAATGGATTTTTAATGCAGTTTTATAAACGCCTCTGTGGTCTAGCGGTCCAGACGTTGGACTTGACTGTATGAGGTCCCCAGTTCGAATCCGGGCTGGGCAACAAAAATAAAATTTTGTTTTTCCAATTTTCTAACAACAAAACGTTGCTCGGGATAGGATATGTGCCCGGTAAGCGATAGACTTGTCACCTATTACAATGTGGGATTTAGTGTCTTCGGCTAGTCGTGGTTGCCCTGATTGTGCCTCTTCCTACCTCTTGGGGATATAGACGTGAAGATACTTACTTAGTTACTTTATAAATGTGATCAAGATCCGACAAGGGGTTTGTGATATAAGATACAAATATATATATTAAGATATGAATATGAACATTGTTAGTGCCGTTTTTAGGGATTTATTTCGAAGGCTTTTTTAATGTGGGCCTATAAATATGATGAAAATCTGACAAAAGGTTCGTAAGTTATCTATATTAATATACTAGCTTCCGCCCGCGACTCCGTCCGCGCGGATGTCGGTCTTCGCGTAATAAAACTGAAAAATTAAGATTTTTTTACGTATTTTTCCAGGATAAAAAGTATTCCATTTTATCTCCAGGATAATAAGGTACAATAATACCAAGTTTCATTGAAATCGAACAGTTAGTTTTCACTTGATGCCTGAACATACAGACAGACAGACAGACAAAAAAAATTTTAATCACATATTTGGGTTTGGTATCGATCCAGTAACACCCCTGCTATTTACTTTTTCAATATTTTCAATGTACAGAATTGACCCTTCTACAGATTTATTATAGATATGTATGTATGTAACACGACAGTCTGTCAGTCTGTTACAATTTCACGGGTAAGCCACGAGACCGATTTAAATGAAATTTGAAATTATAGTTAAATACCCAAGTTTAAACATAAAGCTACATTTTCAAAAATCATTTCCTATAGGACTTTAATGGGATCCCCCATTATAGTCCTTTGGGAGATGATTTTTACACTATTTCTTATCCCGATATCTCAATGGGTCCCCACAAGAGACATAAATAACTTTAATAGACGGTTGAAGCTTTTAAAAATAGATATAATGATGAAGGTTAGTACAGACTATTATAAAGTTTTATTGGTAGTTTTTTTTTCGGAAAACTATTTATACCAAATAGAAAAATCACGTAAAGCTGATTACTTTGTTGGGAGTTTATTTTGATGCAGCTGAAATAGGGATTTTTTTAATCTCAACAGCGGTTATCTGGATTTCTTACTCATGCTGTCATTTTAATATCCGATACTGTACAATAGCGATATTAATAAAGGTAGACTTTCTGAAGGTGATGGATAATCACCAGCTGTTGGCTAACGGTCCAGCATCGGACTTGACTTTGCGGGGTCCCAGGTTTGAACCCCAGGTCACGCAACGAAAAAAACAGGAAACGTGTATCTTCTATTTCCTAATGCAAATATCGTTACCCGGAATGGGATATGTGCCCGATTGGCAATAGGCTTGTCCCTATCATGTTGTGGGTCTTAGCGTCTTCGGCTAGTGGTGGGTGCCCTGGTTGTGCCTCTGCCTACCTCTTCTTGGATATAGGCGTTAATATACGCTACGAATACGCTATTCGTCGCAATTATTACATTTTTAACAACATTTCAATTATTTTGAATAACATAAGCAAATATTATTAGTGTTAGGTAATAATTGTTTTCTAAAGTAATCTGTAAAATATAAGGTATGAATAAAGAATTATTTTCTCAAGCTTTAAGCGTCGTTTGTAACGATAATTTTAATTGAACTGTAAGATGCAAAATAAAGTGAGAAACGACCTTAGATTTAATAATGAGATAGCATGTTCGAGGCGAGTCTGATATTGGTTGAATATCTATGCTATTTTAAAGAAAGAACCAAATTGATTTAGTCATTAGATAGAATCTCAGTATTTTTTAAATTTATTAATATACAGCTAAAACGTGTGTAGAAATAATTTTGGCGTTATCGAGAGATAAGGTAGGTAGTTCTATATATAATTATTAAATTTTATGTACATATTAAGCACAATTTCCCAATTCTGGTAGCATTTGTCAATTTTGGTAGCATTTTGTATAATTTTGTTCAATTAAAAGTGCACAAGTAAATTATTCATGAAGAAATTCGACACATCGACGCACAAAAACAACTTGTCCTTACGCTTGTCAGCGCTTTACCTAAGACCCTAAAATGACTTACTATTACGAATACGTATTATACACCGTGTAAATGACAGCGTACCGAAAAATGAGACCATGGATTCTATACATGATAGACATGCATATGTAGTTGGACTTTTGCGTCGGAAACCTCAAAATTTTTTCAAAAAATTTTGTATTTTTTTATTGATTTCACTATTATTTCATTAAACTGTCTAACGCAACTCAATTTTCATTTTAAATCTAATAAATAACACATATTAACTAAAAACAGCAATGTAATAAAACAAGGTATTAGGTCGGTATCTGCAGCTCGCAACGCGCGGTTGATTGCATATACTTTGTTCGCTATACATTGCAGGCTGAAAAACTGCTAAATATTTAACCACTTGTTTCCGATAAAATCTGTTAACGGAATTTTGAAGTCTTACATGTATCTAAACTACCACAAAATTTTTCGTTACGGTGTGAAATACACCCTGTATTGTAGTATTTTATACTTGTATACTGTGTATGTACACAGCTTAAAGACATTTCAATTACAATCATTTAATTTTTGTAATCATATTGTGTAAAATTGCCTTTGAATTGTTCCGGGTCCGAGGGTAACGTAGCCGGTAAACTTACTTTTTCTGGAGGTCCAACTTTCCGGCTTAAGGTTGTCATCGTATTAATACCACCTTTGATGTCTCTATTGTCGTGAATTTCTTACCATAAGGAAATCCATCTGTTTGTCTGCAATCCAGTATCACAAAAAATATTGTCGCACAGATAAAAATGTAATGTATTTATGTTCTTTTTTATGATAATGGAAGGCAAACAAGCCTATGGATTTCCTGATGGTAAGAAATTCACGCCGCCTAGAGACACCACAGGTGATAATGGTGCGTTGCCAACCTGAGGCCGAGATGTTAGGCGTCGAGCAAAAGTAAGTTAACCGGCTACCTTACCTACCTACCAGTAAATTGTTTTAAATATCTGACGGCTGTAACTTATAATAAGAGATAATATACCTTTTATCAATTTGTAGTTTATAAATCTTGTGTAAGATGGATAAAATACAATGGTTCTTCTTGAAGATTAACGTTGCGTCGGGAGAAAAAATATTGCATTTTTCTATGCAATATTTTTTCCTCTTTTCTAGTTCTTGGTTTGTAATTTATGAATGTTGTAGTGTTGCTAGTTCTTTTGAAATTAAATGAAATTTATTAATTTATGGAATATGTGTGTTAATAAACTGTTGCAAAAATATTTAAGTAGGTATATCAACATATTCTACCATGTTTTGATGTGAAATCTTCTATAATAAAGTATCTTCACGCCCATATTCCCGAAGAGGGAGGCAGAGGCACAACCAGGACACCCACGAATAGCGTAAGAAACTATGTCCCACAATGTGATATGTGGTAAGCCTATCGCCAACCGTGCACATATCCAATCCCGAGCAACGTTAGGTATTATTATTAGAAAATTGGAGAAACCACATTTTCTTTTTGTTGCTCGACCAGGAAATCGAACCCGGGTCCTCATGAAATCAAGTCCAACATCTGGACCGTTAGACTACATATAAAAACGATCTTCTATAACATAAAAATGAATCGTTAAATGCTTTGCTAAGCGCATAACCTCCGAACGACTGTACCGATTTGGCTAATTCTTTTTCGAAGCGTTAGTTATTGCCAGAAAAAGGTTCTTATGAAGAGAAAAACCTGAAAAAATGCAGGAAAATTAAGAAAAAACACATTTTGTTTTGTATATCTGCTTTGTCAATCTTTCATCTGTCATTCTTTCCATATCACCGAACCATCAAAGCAGATTCTCATTTTACCGCAAAACTTTCTTTAAATCCCGCTCTGTTACAGATCTCGATGCCATCATCATACTATTCCCAGCTCGCACTTCCTTTTTAAATCTAGGATTTCTATGTCTGCATGACGTACCATACAATTTTACCGGTTTCTCTCTTCGCATAATCCTTCTCATGACAATAAGTAATACAACAAAAAAAGAATTAGCGAAATAGGTCTAACTAACTAAAGATGGTCACGCGAAATGGGGATTAATTTTTCACATATTGTAAAATATTTCCTGCTGCAACAGTATACTGTGGCAACACTGACCGCCAATGTTTTATTTGAAACCTTCTTTAACTGAGTTTGAAACACATAAAAGATGTTTTGAAGTTATACTTCTTTTGGCGCGTTAGGAAAAAATGATGAGGGTAAATTTTTACGATGCGCGCGCACACCCGTGTTGGTCCGGGCTCCTTTGTAGAATAGACCATCTGCCTTCCTTGCCAGGCAGCTCGTAAAAGGCGAGCAAAGGCTCACCGTCACTAACACCGTGAATTCTGACTAGGTGGTAGAGTTTAGCAGCGACTCGCTCGGATTGGTACCACCGCCTTACCTATTCCTGCCGCCATTACGTCATGACGTGTTCCGGTTCGGAGGGTAAGGTAGCCGGTAAACTTACTTTGCTCGAGGTCTCACATCCCGACCTCAGGTTGGCAACGCGACTTTACCACCTTTGGTGTCTCTAGGCGGCGTGAATTTCTTACCATCAGGAAATCCGTCTGCTTGTTTGCCTTCCAATA